>JAVQJG010074946.1:0-13178 GCA_036024015.1 Craterocephalus amniculus | reverse complement strand
ATCTAAAAAACAATGTCAGCTTCGATTCGGCCCCATTGTCTCCCACTTTTAATAACATGGAGGTTGGCTGAATCACACTGTGGTCTCACTTGCAAGTGACACACCCTTTCTCCAGTATTTAACAATAAGGCACTTCTGATTGGTGGAAGACCCATCTCTGCCCCACAGTGGGAGCGGAGGGGTGTCCACTATCTGAAAGATATCTATTATGCCTCTGGCCTGCTCTCTTTTTCTGATCTGAAGAATGCATTTGACCTCCCAGCTTCTTCCTTTTTTTTATTTGCAGTTAAGGTCGGCGCAGAAGGCACATGGTATCTCATGGCGATGTTCTTTACCGGTTCACCCACTCCGAGACCTGTTTACTAAGCAGGCTAAAACTACAGGAATGGTATCCAAATTGTACAATTGTTTACTGGTAACGGACATCTCCACACTTCCGATAGAGAGGATCTGGAGAAGAGACTGCCCAGATATAGCCGAAAATTTTGATTGGAACAAAATGTGGTTCAGCAACCCACGCAACCCAGACCATCAGCAAATTCATTTTAATTTTTTATATAGAACATATCTCACCCCTGTCAAACTTCATCATATTGAAAATTATTAATGACCATCTTTGTAGTCTATGTTATTTAAAAGTACCAGGCACATTTATCCATATGTTTTGGGAATGCCCTCCAGTTGCACAGCTGTGGAGCAATGTTGCATCCAAATGATCTGTTTGATCCAAGAAACTGTACCTGTCAATTAGTGTGTCTTGGTTTTGAATGACCTGACAACCTTTAATATATCTAAACTGAAGAAGCGTGTACTCCTTGGCGGCCTAAAGGCCCCACGAAAATGATTGCCAAATGTTGGAAGGCACCTTATTCTCTCAGTACATCAGCTTGGATTCTCTCTTTTCTGGATGTAGTGTTTATGGAACTTTCAACAGCCAGAATTAACGGTGCTAATGAGAGCACTCTTAACGTCTGGTGTAGCACTGCTGACTCCCTGAAAAACATGCTGTAAGGTATTCATTTGTATCATGTATCACTGTTATTATTGTCATTAGATGTCAAGCCCCCCCCACCATTATAATTGTTTATGGTTATTATTATTATTATAATTATTGTTGTGTGTTTTTTGTTTTTTTTTTATAAATGTGTCTTGTTGATGTGTATTTGTCTGTCAAGGTGTTCATTATATGCATAAATCTGCCGGTTTCCCGTGACACGTTTCCTGTGCTGGGCCAATGTATGCCTGTGGGAACTGGGATTTGTTTGTTTTTTTGTTTGTTTAAAAGCTAATAAAAATTTGATCGCAAAAAAATAAAAAAACTAAAATCTGAGTCTGTGTTTTGTGTTCTTGTAAACATTTTGCACTATTTTGGTGCTTTTGTTAAATTCTTATGGGATTGGGTTTAGGTACATGTTTGCTTGTCTTTTGGGTTTTGTTTAGTGTACTGAGGTACTTTTCCTGGTTGTGTTTGTGTTGTTTTATAAATTTCTTTGATTTACGCAGCACAGGCGTTGCTGATTTTATTTTTCCTTGTTTTAGTTATTACTGAACATTAAATTGGTGTCTCTGTAGGTTATTAATGTCTTGTCTTAGGCTCTCTTGTGCATGAAAAGTTACAATGCTAACATGGGTAGCATTGACAAGCGACATGTTGGCGCACCTGTACAGCATCCCCATGAAATCCAATATGTGGTACATGCAGCTGTTTGCATACACCATCGATCGTGCTATCACAAGGGCCTGGCTCATCTACAGGAGCGTAAACTGGACAGCCGATCTCTGAAAACCTTCCAGATTGAGGTTTTCATGTCGGACTCCAGCCAACAGTCAGCTGTGTGTCAATCCCGGAGAAGTTATGGCAGCCTGCAAAATGCTGTTAATGTCCCGAAATCAGTGAAGAGAAAGCGAAGCCATGTGCACTGCAGTGTTTGCAAGGTCCACCTCTGCCTAAAGGCTACACACAACTACTTTGTGTAGTACCACAACCTCCCCATACATGAGATTCTGCACATATTGCGATGACTGTATGACACTGAAGAAGATGTTTTAAATAGCTTTTAAGTTCTATTTTTAGCTATAAAATATTAAAATTGGTTCTATTTTAAAGTTTTTGTATTTGTATGAACGGTCTGTAATGTTGTGAGCATAATGATAAGTGAAGGATTGTTTATGAGTTTTTATGGTGTTTTATGGTGCTATTAACTGTTTATTAAACTAGTTTTTCATCATACTCCACCTTGCATTCTTTTCAGATTTTTTTTTTTTTTTTACCAAAACAGCAATATTTTGATCCTTGTATGTGAAAACCAATTCATATCCTTGTTAAATACAACAATGACACTCTTACTGCGCATTAAGATCAAAAGGGGCCATGACGCTGGAAGGTAATACATTTTCAACGAGTGCCCGGCGTCCTTAGAGACCAATTCGTCGGCCGCCATTAGCCACATGTCCGGGACGTCTAACACGGCAACAGATGAGAAGTTGAGCCTCAGTCGGTGTCTGAATGTGCACCCTACTCCCTACACAGTGCCCTAGGTAGGTGTCCAAATGTCCAGAGAGAAAAAAATAGTAAACGTCGATGGTCCCTTACGAGTCAGTATACTGTAGACATGACATGACTTAACATGACATCTTGCTAACGTAGCAAGCGACTTTCTAAACGTCCTCTTATCTGTCGTTGTTTTCTCATTTTTATAATTATTAGTTCAAGTCGTGTCAGTAAGAAAATTCTTAAAGGAATACTTCACCCTCAAAATGATGTGCCTTCATTTTCCATCACCATCATGCTGACTGACACTCTGGAACACTTTCTTAATATTCATCCTGCAGCCGGAGATGTGGGGAGTTTTTCATTCTGCATCGATTCTGTTACAGTGACTTTGAACGGCGACCGTTCAAAAAGTCCACAAAAACTTGTCAATATTCCTCCATACTGCTCGTCCACTGTAATCCAAGTGTCCTGAGTGGGTAGCGTCCATAATTAACTGGAATCTATATAATTTTTTATAGACGTTTCACCGATCGGATCGGCCGATATTTAAATTTTTTTTCAATTTTTCTGATCATCCAAAAAGTCTTCATTCACCATCCAATCAATGACGTCATTGTCATAGTGACATTGCTCCTGCTGCAGCTGCTTGAGATCCGTTTCAGCTGCACTGTGACACCATTTCCTAGTGATGCTGTGTAAATTAAATAAATAAAAAACTTTATTGTCTGCCCGTCACATAGTAAGCCCCTTTCAGACTTGCTCTGGACAGCAGTCGTGGTGGGGACCTCGTCTTTTATACCGTTCCATACCGTTTATACTGCTCCATGTTTGCAATGTTGACAGTGTTGAAGTGTTGCCTGTCGCTTCACTGCATTGAGCCCGCCTCTTTGGACAAGCTCAAAACTGATTGGTTCACAAATTTTCTGGAATATTGGAAATCCGTTGAATACCCTCGTGACCAGACTATATGGAGCTCACAAAATTTTGTGGGCAGGACCAGGCTAATAAAGTAGCCTACTGACAAGAAGTTCAGTTGTTGTGCCCATTATTTGTGTCTCAAATTATTTTGGTTGGTCCTGATTAAACTTGAATGCCCATTAGTGGTTAATGATGTTAAAACTTTTAATCTTAGTCAGCTCAGGACAAAAAAAATTGTCAACAGAAATTGTTTTTAAGATACTCCTTAAGCTGTACAAATATGGGTAAAAAGTTATTTAAATGGGCACATTTCATGTGATCGGCTCAGTGATCTTTTTAAAAAAACTCTGATCGTGATCGGCCCCTAAAATCCTGACCGTGTAAAGCCTAATTTAGTATATTTTTAGAGGCTAAATCGTACGTCCTGGATGCACGTTCAAGATGCTACGATGGCCACGGCAGACTGGGGGTAGTGCAGAACACGCATTCTCAGCCTACTGGCTACTATACCCTGATTTCCTTAAAGGGACATATATTAAGGCAAGATTTGTGAGAAACTACACATGCATTTCCTGTTTATTCAATGCTAATGAGTCCTGAAGCATTAAAAACCGAAAATAACGAGGCCATTGGCGTATCTGTCTGTTGCCTTGAACAGGCTGTGTGTTACATAATGAGCTGCAGTTTGGTTTCCGAATTCCCTCGCATTCGTGGGGATGTGATGTAAATTGACGCTGTATGTGCGTTGCCGACAGCTCTTGAATAGGAAGAACATGGCCGCCGCGGACTCGGATTCAAACACTGAAGGGATACTTATGGATGTTTCTGCAGCCAGCAAACAACCTGCATCCACTCTAAGCACACAAAAAAGTGGCACCACGAAGAAAAAGAAGATAGTCTGTAGTGTTTGTACGTGCTCCCATGCTGCTTGGCTGGTGGCTGCAGATACCCATAGCGCCTGTCGCGACAGCACTGACTGAGATTTTGCAAAGTCACCTTAAGTCCCTTTAATTTTGGGGGTCGGTTATCAGCCGATCAACACATGTGAAACCAATCTTATCTGCCGAAAATAATTACCTCGAAAAAAACCAAAAATATTGTTGACCTTTTTTTAGTAACGATTGGTGATCAGTGATCGGCCGGAAATCTGCAATCAGTGCACCCCTAACAATAACAATTATGAGCAGGAATTATCCCCATTTTCCTTGTTCTTTCAACAAAAAAACTCTTTGGCCTCCAGCTTTTTACCTGTTTACCTTTGTTTACCTTCACTGCACTCAGTCCGAGCCTGGAGTTAGATGCACAATAAATAAATAAAGCATAGTATAGCTAGCATATGGGTAGCCGAGTGCTGACAAAGACCACAAGTCTTTATTAGCTTGTATGCTAACAGTTGGGTTAGTGTTACATGCTAAAAATGTAGCATTGCAATATTCTGTATCCTGATACATCACATTTACCTTTTTAGTAAGCAGAAAGCAGCTGAGGGTTTTATTCCCCGAGCAGATCAGAGCTTCACCATTTATCCAAAGCTACTCCGTTGTTGTTTTAGTGTTACTCCTGCACTGTCAGACTCCGGTTGGACTTTTTTCTTTTTTCTTTGTCTTACACAAGTATATGTTGGTGTGTGAGAGGCTGATGAGGTCACCGGTCTCTTGTTATCCTTTGGAAGCTGATGTTGGGCAAAGAAAATAATAGTATTTAGCATTTACACTTGTGCAATGCACCTTTAAAATTGTGTTAATTGTCTTTTTTAGGGTAAAACTGGTGAAAGCAGCAAAGAACCATGTTTCATCCTGAGAAATGCATGTTCGGTTAGAAGCTCCCTCTTTGTCTCAGTAGACTACAGGTTTAAATCAAGGGGCAAAAAAATGTTAAAGTGAAACATTTCTGGATTTATGGAGCGTGAATCTTTGAGGGGCTCTTTCCATCCTACTGACAAAGCACTGATGGTTCTTCAAGTGTCTCTTTCAGTGGGCTGTTTATTAAGTGTACTCAGTCACATTCACTGCTTAGTATGGTCACACACACACGCACACACAGACACACAGAAACACACACACACACATACATAGACACACCTTCTGGCATCTTTATTTTTGCTTTGCAGACACAAACCTCTTAGAGCTGGAGGTCCTGTCTCCTTGAAGAAAATTGAGAATGTGTTTATGTTAAATAATATCTTACTGTGTGTCTAGTAACCTTAACACTCGATTCATGTGTAGAGTATGATTAAAAAAATTATGTCAGTAGGTCATATTTGACATCGTATTTTATTCCAGTAGAAGGTAAACATTATATTCTTTTCCCAGTAGAACATAAAAATCATATTTTATTCCCAGTAGAACTTAAAACATTGTATTATATTCCCAGTACAGCGTAAACATTGTGTTTTAGTCCGATTAACATGTTTTTTAATGTTCTACTGGGAATAAAATATAACTTTTGTAGATTTTGAAATAATTTAATTCTGTTATTTTCTTACGGAGTCCCAACATTGTTGGAACTGCGGTTGTAAGTATGTTCACACACACACACGTATAAATAATGCTGTGTTTCAGGATAAAGTGACGGCTGTGGGAAGTGTGTGTTGGGCAAAGGGTCCACTTCAGACACAAAGGTGAGGCTGAATGTGCAGACCTGGGATGTTTGCTGTGCAGTCCGTCTGTCTCCACGCCTGTTGACTCCTCTTCACCTTGGTTTTCTCTAAAGAACAGCTCAGGCTCATGTGGCCACACTGATTTAACAAACACTGAAAAGGGGAAGTCAAACAAAGATAATGGTCCTTCTGTAAAACTAAAAGGGTCTGAAAGAATCTGTCTCTGAAGAGAAATTATATCATTTCAGACACTGTAATTTCTCCATTGAAATCGTATCCAGACCAATAAAGCTAAAACAAACTTTAAAGGAATTTTTTTTCTGACTGAATGAAAAGGATAATGATGAAGTAAATAGTAGATTAATTGGTAAACTAATGGTCTACATGTACAAAGTGTTTATCTTAGGGATGGGCGATACAGAAAATTTATGGTATCGATACGATACCCTCTAAGTAACATGCTGGGGCTGGTTTTCACAGGTAGATTAATTTCTAATATAAAATAGTGATATTTACAGTGAAAAAATAAAATAAAATAGCCGTTATTTCCTTTTATCACACAACTGTGTGATAAAAGCCGACCTGAAGAAGCCTCTGTCTGAACGCCGAACAGTCATCAACGCCTTATAAAGCGGAGCTTCTCAAGCCTTTTGAGCCACGACCCCCAAGATAATATATGATGTAGAGTCAAGGCAACTTTACTGATACTCAGAGGAAGATTCAATTTGCCATCCAGTTTACAAACACAAAACACAAAAACAGACACAGAAGGACGACAGGAGATGCACTCAGGGTAGAAATGTTCATAATAAACTTTAATACACCCTAACAAGAAGAAAAGTGCAATAAATACATAAAAACCAAGTCACATGTAGGTCAAAACTTGGGATAGGTGAACACAGAAGGAGATAATTAAAATCTGCGATGTCTGTGCTGAGTGACGTGTCAGATGATGATCTGCATCCTTACGGCTGGAAACAGTCAGAAACTTCAGAAATTCAACAAAGCGTCTTCATCCAAAATCAGTTTCTCTGCTCACATCTGGATTTAAACTGAGCTAATTTCACAGATTTTTGTCGTTGCATTAAAGGAGTAATAGACAATGTTTGTGGCTGTTCAGAAAGCAGAGACTGTTAGCTAGTTTTTGAATAAAGCGCATGAGCAACAGCAGCCTCCTCCAGTCGCAGTTCCCTCCCTGGCCACGCCTACGACGATCATCGGCTGAAAGGATTCATCGAGAACAACTCTGGTTTCATTCCTGTCTTCTAACGTCTTTCTTCTCTTTGCAGCAACATCGGAAAAACTCTTTCTTTTACTGCCGCTGCTTTTAGAGGTGTTTAGCTCTGCCATAAGACGTTACTAACTGCTCGCAGTCATTTTTGGTCACCTGCTCAGAACATTAGATGGAGCGTGCACGGTATTTATAGCACGTCCAAAGAGTGATTGTCGATCCAATAGACAACTAAAAACGCAGGGACTGGAAAAATGATTGGTCGATGTTTTTTTAAGTCCCATTACTTTCACAGCTGATGTATAATGACAATTCTGTGTTTAAATATTGTAATTATTTATACCTTATAGTGCAGTGAATATTGCAAAATTAATTAAAAGAAACATTTTCCATTTCACCTTTAATACCTGTGACTCCAGTTTGAGAACCACTGTTATACCGAGGTTCTCTGTGTGTGTGTGTGTCTGCAGAGTCTCCGTTATTTTGATGGACTCGACTCATAAAGGACCAACAGCACAGGATCCTGCACAGGTAGAACTATGACAAGAACGTCCGGGTTTAAAAACTCGCCTCTCCGCATGGGTTCTCCATGTGTATGTGTGGGTTCATAAAATAAAGCAGAGTAAAGTAAAATTGAGTAACAAGAGTATAAGGAAAAGTAGAGTAGAATAAATGGCTCACAGCGGTGTCGAGCCATTTGTCTTTTATGTATTTAGCTTAAATGATGTGTTACACAATTGTTTCAGTTAAAGAGATAGACAGTTTATTTATATGAAAGAGAAGTAGCTTGATGATTTTCTGTTCTGTTGTGCGTGCGTGCGTGTGTGTGTGCGTGTGTCTGTGTGCGTGTGTGTGACTGTGTGTGTGTGGATAAATGTAAAAGCTGATGAAAAGTTTTTGTTTGTGAACTTGTTTTTATGTTATTTCCAACATTTGATTTTAAGGTGTAAAGCACTTTGAGACGCTTCGTGTATGAAATGTGCTATATAAATAAAGTTTGATTTGATTTGATAAAGAAAAGCAAAGTCAAGTAAAGTTGAGTAAAGTGAAGTAAGGATAAGCAGAGTAAAGTCAAGTAAAGAAAAGTAAAATGAAGTCAAGTAAAATAGAGTAAAGCAGAGTAAAAGTAATGTAAAATAAAGTAAAATGACTTTGCTGTGAATAAAATGTATTACAATTTTACCAATACCCAAATAAAAGCTAATATTATAGCTCAGTGTTCTCTGTAAGAAGTGCAGTAAACGTGGTGTCATCCCAGCCTCCCCTCCCCGCCAGCCTGATCGTGTAACAGCGTGTGCAAGCTGATCCAGTCTGTCTGAGGCAGTTGTGAAATTGGCTGAACGTTCTTTCAGAATGCAGAAGTGAAAGAGGGTGTTTATTAAAGCAGAGTTGCTCTGCACCCAGAGGACATGTGTGGTCTTATATTGCTTGTTGTTGTTGAACAGGAGAACATGTGCTGCTACTGATAAGCAAATCCTCCCACTGATTCTCAACAGGCAGGGGTCACAGATAGTCTGAGAAAATACACTGAATTAAAACCCTGCTAGACTAAAAGATGCATGGTCAGTAATATACCCCTTTATTAATATACCCCTCATCCATGAATCACTAAGAAACATACAATCATTTACTTCCACAGACTAAAACAGCGATGCTTTTTTATTTCTTGGTCATATTTGCCTTTTACTTTTTTAAAGGAACCCTATGTAATTGTTTATATTTTGAACTAGTGACTGGTTGGTTTTGTATGGGTCTGAGCAGAACTGCAGCTTCCATGGAAAGCTCGTGCATGACACCAGACGAAAGGTGGACGAAAGAAGGTTTGAGAGGGCAGAAAGCTGAGTCTTAAAAGCGTAGGCTTTATTCTAGTAATAAATAACTGATAGCAATATTAGCAGGAAGCTGCAGTCTTTTATTGTAGTTTATGAGACCTGCTGGGTTCGTGAAGCGTTCACTGGCGAATGTAGGCGACATCTGCACAGCTTCTATCATGTCGTCATCACACTCCAACATCATCTCCTGCAGATTATTCTGCATAATAAAGGCAAATCTTTGCAACCTTTACCTTTCTCATTAGATGCTACTTCTGCCTTTTACAGTACTTTCACTGACAGTACTCCTGCTACTACAATACTTTTACCTGTTAGTACCTGCAGGTAAAGGAGAAACAGAGCTAACTTGCGTTTCAGCATTCACAGGCTTATTTTCTCACTAAATCCCCTAAAAGCAGCAGAACAATGCGCTCTGTGGTTGGCTGAACCAACGCTGTCCACAGACGTAGCAACATGAGACACCGAGCTGCACGCTGCACAGACAGGACCTACGGATCTACAGCACATCGCAAAGGATTTTCTCCAGTACTTAAAGCTTATCCAGTAAACAGGAATATGGATGGGCATTCGATTAAATTGTCTTAATCGAATATCAGGGGAGTTAACAATCAATTATCGATTACTCATTAATATTTCTATATTAAAATTCAATATTTATAGTCTATATTTAAATGAAGTGAAAGTAGAAAAACCTTGTCTTCTCATTTAGATTTTTATTACAAGCTGAATGACTATCGTGGCAGTTAAATAAGATTCATTCAATGGTTACACTGCACATGTGTTCACATACAACTTCAGCACAAGTCTAAAGATGCATTCCATTAATCTATTAAAGAAAAATGTAATGTAAAAAGTCTCATACATCATAATCATAATCAATTGATTATGCAATTCCCTATAGGATTAATAAAGTATTTTTTCATTTTCATTTTCATTTAATTAATTTATTCATCCCTAAACAGGAAGCCAACTGTGGGTCTTTCTTCATATCAAGAGCAGCTCCCAGCATCCTCCGGTGTTTTCTCTGGTTTTTCCTCTCACACTCTGCTTCACATCTTTTTGTCGTGCTACATAAAACTCTTCTTTTGTTTAGTTTGTTTACACTCTGGAAATCCAACTGTTCGGACCGAACTGTTGTAGCGGCGGTGCAGGCTTATAGAGGCAGAGGCAGTAATCTGGTCAGGGCTCATGCTACACATCACGGCATTGCTGGAGCATGCATGGGGTCCTTTAACAGCCACTCTCACATAGCGCCCCTTTAATGTACCTACATACTTTTTCTTCTAAATTATTTATTTAATTAAATTAAAAAGATTTTCACATTTATATAACATAAACATTCAATAAAAATAATGCTGTGTCATTTCTTATCACTAGAGGAAATTTGGTAATATATGTATGTTCATATATATATTTATTCTACACTAGGCCTGCGCAATATATCAAGATTTTTAAATATACTGAGACTTTTTCTTTTTTTTTTTTTTACATTTTGCACAACTGTATCATTGTTATGGTAATTGAAAGTTATTTAACATTTTAAAATGCTTTACATTTAATCTCAGTCAAATATTTTAATGCACGTGTGCATCTGAACCCATTTATATCGTGATTTATATGGTATATTGGGATTAAGAAAAAGATTATTGAGATATGAAATTTGACTAATATCGACTGGCCATATTCTACAGTGAGTGGCAGGTCAAGGCATATGTTTCCTGATGCATGACCAATGACCAGTATTCCATTCTCCCCCATGAATATACAGAAAACAGCTGTTGAACAGGCTGCTGTGGGCTCTCTGCATGACAGGGATAGTTGATGTTAGGGATCAGAGACCTGCACCTGAACAAAGACAAAACTGGATTTTTTCACAGCCAGCCACCTTTGTGACTATCATAAATGATAAATGGACCCTGTTTTTATAACTGGTGTCAAGGCTGTTTATTATTCCCTTCATCCTTTCTCCCATTACTCATCATGCAGTTGGAGAAAACAAGCGATTCGTTGCATGAAATGAGCGAGTTTTTACCAGACCAAGCTAAGCAGACTTCCATGTTTGACCCACTCTGAAGGAGTCCTGAAACATAAAACTTCGACTAGATTCCCCTCATCCCAGGATGATGATGTCACACACAAAGTTCTGCGCACACAAAGTTTCTCGTACCACAACACCCCCAGTTTCTCCAAAAAGTCATTTACGTGGAAACATGGGCATTTTCCTTCTTTACCCCACCGTCGGGAAAACCGGAGTCTCCTGGAACTGACTCTGGTCCGGGTGGAAACCGGGTTTATGGGTGGAAACTGGTGCCTTGTCTGGGTTAAAGCAGGGGTTCCAGTCCAGTTGAAAACCGGGGGTCCAGGTGGGAACTGGGGTTCAGGTCCGGGTGAAAATCTGGTCCAGGTGGGAACCAGGGGTCCGTTCCGGGTCTGAACCAGTCTCAGTCACTCTTTCCATACCCTTCCTGTCTTCATGCTGTGGAATTTTCTGGATTATCTCTATATGACTCGGAGGATGTGCTGCCAACACGCTGCCTTTTAACCTTTATCCTTGTCCAACATCCTGCTCTGAGCTCCACATGCCCCCCCCCCAACATTCCTTCACCTATTAATGTGCCTTCCTGTCTGTGTGGCCGTGGCTGTTTTCACAGTCCTGCAGCGGAAACCAAACAAATTAAGGCGGCATTGTTCTGGCCCGTCCCATCAGCACAGCGATAGCTTCCTGAAAGCCGGACAATCAAACGGGTGCACGCGCGACTCTCTGCTCCACGTAGACCTGAAGCTCTTCAACGGCTTTATTTCCACTCACACTTGCAACATTTCATAAAAATGGTTTTAATTCATTCAACAAATGTTGGTCTGAATTTTCAAACACACAGATATAATTTGATGCAAACACTCACACACACACACTGGCAGAAAAAGGGAGGACGTGTACATTTATGATGTGCCTAGTTCCACAAAGATGCTCCACATGCTGGAATAACTGGAGAAGCTGAAAGTGAAGGAATCTCATCACGTGTTGCCGTAAACCCAACAGGTCTCCAACGAATCAGCTGGTGTGTGCAGGGATGCAAATGATCAAATAATTAATTTATCAATAATTGTGTCTTATCGATCAATGAGATCAAGTTTTTCTGAGAAGCTGGATTTCCCTCTGAATCAACAAATTCCTTTCTACAAAAATGCAAATCATATTCCTCAATAAAAGATTTATTCTTAACAGCAGGGACAGCTGTAGGAAAGCCTGCAGGGATGTAATTAGATATGGTTTAGTCGAGCAGATTCAGATCAGTTTTCTACCGATTTTTAAACCACTTGATTCGGTAGAAACGTCAGACATGTGGTTCAGACGCTGCACACTTATAAATAATTATAACAGTGGACTTTCATTGAAAACAAACAGAAAGGTGCTATTTATAGACCCCTTCGGGGCCTACGTCACTACACCGTCTCCTGATCAACTGGAGGCAAAACAAAGTGAGGCTTGAAGCGACACCTGTTACTGTAGCATTAGAAAATGTCATCTCGTTGTGTTTTTGGGTCCCAAAACCGCAAAAGTAAAAATACAGACTTGAATTTTTATCGCATGTTAGCCACTACCAGACAGGAAAATCATAGACGGCTTTGGTTAAGTGCGATTATACGCAAGGATTGGACTGAAACCATCATCAAAAATGCTCATGTTTGCAGTGTACACTTAATATCAGGTAAGATTTATGTGTAATTCATCATCAATTTCATCCTGGATAGCTTTATGGGCTAAACTAGATTTTGACTGAATTCCATTAAGTCAACCGTTATCTTGGAGATCTGTGATGTATGTTACCTGCGCTAATGCTAACCGCATTAGTAAAGCTAATATGTTAATACGAGATGTCGGTCAAAGTTGCTTACTTACTCAGCCATACACATGAAGTTTGCCTTCAAGATGTAGCTGCTTCTCCTGTTGACGATCGCGCATGCCTGGTACATCCCTGACTTCAGCCCTCGTCGTTCGCTGGGCAGCACGTGTGATCGCACAACACCAAAGTCATCGCTCAAATGACTGCCTTCCAAATCCTGAACGTGTCCGTTCAACACATAGTTATAGGCGTCTAGTTA
>JAVQJG010074937.1:0-26559 GCA_036024015.1 Craterocephalus amniculus | reverse complement strand
CATCGATCGAGCATGGAGCTATTACATGAGCACAAAGTGATCTAAAGTCACTCTTAGGTCACTTGGGATACATTTCCAACAGGCAGCCATTTGACTTTATTAACCTTGAAAGCATCTCTCGTGAAAAAGACATTACCTACTGGAGTTTTAAATAAGAAAAAAAAACTATGTGAAGAAAAATGTTGGTGCATGTTGGTGTCTGTGTTTGCAGCTTGACTTTGAGAAAGACGGGGAGGTTGAGGCTAATTGTAGAGTTAGCCTAACTGCATGTGTCGATAGTTGAAATCAAAACACTGCAGTTTGCAAGAGAGCAGCCAAGCATCACCAAGCTCCATTAAAAGGAAAACATGCGGCTGAAGTTGCCTTTTTTCCCTACTTTTAAATTAAACTGAAAGTATGTTTTAAAAATGTAAACACAAGTAGACTTGTTGTAGATTCAAAGCATCCTCATAAAGTTAAGACTTGATAAAATTGGAGCCTCATCCCATAAGACCAGGGGTTCCGACAATGAAAAGAATTGTTTCAGTTTTCTATTATCAATTTCATCAAATATTGAAGTGGGGTACCTGTGAGCAGTCAGTATCTACCCTGCTATAGATAGCAGCTACGTTCACATGGACTAATACTACAACCATCTGACTATAATCAGTCTGATCAGAGATTCCAGTGGACATTTTTACACAGACACTAGTAATCCAATCAGATGTATAGTATTATTCAATACAGTTTTAACAAATTTGACATGGACGATGCTACTAGTTAGGAAGAAGGAAAGGGTGTTTTTGTCAGTAGAAATACTCAATAAACCTGTACTCTTTCAGTTTCAAACAGAAATGTATCTGCCACAGGCGAAGCCATGTATACAGTGACATTGGTTTTTATCTCTGTGTCTTGTTAGTGAACAAGAGAACAAGAAATCTCAGAAATAAAATAAAGAACACGTGATTAGATTTTTTTTTGGGGGGGGGGGTCTCGATCACTGCCTGGGTCCAGGAAGGGAAATAGGAATATTAATGCCCACAATAGGGATGGGTACCAAATCTGGTGCTTTTTGTTGGTGCCACCAAGTACCTATTCACGTAAAATTGGTTCCATGTTTCCGTACCTAAGTTCCAAGGGTCGTGTTAAACATATATTTTCTGTTGTGACCATTTGTTTTAAATGGTTAGGAAAAAATCTAAAGGCTGTCTATGATTTTGACAGATTGCAGTTCACACCCCAAACCACTTTGTTGTGAAAGAGTATAATTTTTAAACAGCATAAGAAAAGCATGCAAATACGACTTTTATTGTCTTCTGTACTATATTTCCGAGCAGCAAAGACATTTCCTAAGAAATTGATCATGCAGTCATCAGTTGCTGGTTTTGTTTCTGCTGACATTTTAAAGCCAGATGCTTCATCCAACAACCTGCTGAGAGTTATTTTATGTACATATTTACTTATTTTTTAAATGGCTGAGTCTTTCTAAAACATTGCTAAAGAGGACTTCCCAGCTGTTTCCATATATCAAACCATCTGGAGTATCAGGTTAATGGGGTTTAATTGAGGGTGGGTCTTCTCATTAATGGCCCTGCTCCCTTTTGGTTTCCCTGTGAATTAATGCCCCCCTGAGATTTAAACGAATTATCAGAATCAGTTTCAATTACTGTAAGAACTGAATGTAACAGTTCAGTTATGTTTCATTTCCATGAGTAATGTGATTATTCCACAGTATTTGATGTGTGTTAAAGGTCTCTAACATTCCCATGCTGTTCTGTGCACACGGACATGTTTGCCTCTCCTCCGCCATACCCAGAGATGAAGCGGGAAGACCCTTCTGCTGAGCTTATTGCCAAAATCAGAGACAATATTTACCCAGCTTTTATCCTGCCCTGCCGGCAGAATGTAAAGCCGGCTTCTGAAGAGACTGGCTTCCCTCCAAGTCTGGGATGAGAAAAGTGTTTTTTCTAATTTGTTGAACGGTAAAATGTAGATCGCAAAAACAACATCCTGTAATCCTGGTTTATAGAACCGAGGGCTTTTCCAGCCCTGAAGGCCATGAAATCAAAAAGGGAGAATCAATGATGTGATCAAATGATGGATTCAGTTATTTGCTGGTTCAGTGAGATGTCAAACAACATGCTGTCTGTACTTAGAAAGTTCTCCTTTTGTAGCCCCTGAGCTCAGTCCACCATTTTATCCCTTTTGTCCCCATAAGCTCTGGTTTAGTTTCTCTTTCTACCCTGAAGAACTATAGAAATATACAGATTTGAGATAATACTGTGAGTGTGAGTGTCACAAACATAAAAATACCATTAACTGCTGAAGCAGAGGTAATTGTCAGGCAGTTTAATTTGGAAGAACTTACAGAAACTAAAGATTTTTGCTCCCATTATCCATTATTCCTGTTTGATGATACCTCCAACAAAAGAAATATGGTTGATTAAGCAGTTCCCGATGAGCTTATCATTCTAAATGAGAATTTTTATATTTAAGCATTGTTCTGCAAATCCTTTACGTTACATTTCCAATGTATTTGAATTTGTGAAATATTGGAGATAATTACAGTAAACTTCAATTCAACAGCAGCAGCATGTATGCAGTGTAGATTTAAGTGATATTTTAAATGCCTATTACTTGTAAGGTAACATTTGTCAGTGACTCAGGTTGTTTGAATCTTGCTTCTGGTGAGATATTTCTGTCACAGCTGAGGGTAGGATCACCACCAGTAAATCTAGTCATTTGCTTTTTGGCTCGACTTGTCCACAAATTCAATTCTTTAGTTATAATTTTCCCACAGTTATTCTTCTTCTCTATATCAGGTCAAGGGTGCATATTTCAAAATATTTCAGTAATAATTCAGTCATTTTAGTACCGAGACATGTTCCGATTATTATTTCAACCCATAGCAAGCCTCGGTGTGAGCCTGGCACATTTTGAAGTTAAAGTCGTGCTTTAAATTCCCTCTGCTGTTGCATGACTAAGAAAACCATTTAATTAAACTAACACATCCCCAAACAAGCACATGGAGCACGCACAGAGCAGCACGTGGAGCGGAGCATCCCGTTTCGATTAGATCATATCAGATTGGGTGGCTTTACATTAGCACTAACCAGATTACGCTATTCCTCATCTAACACACTTTACCTCCTAATGCTCTCGCAGCCTCATTACCAAAGAAACAGCCATTGAAAGAAGCAATTAGAAAACCAAGAGCATCTTTCTCACTTACACACTCATACACATTTATCTCCCTCTAGGTAATACCCAGACACCTCAGTGGATGTTAGTCAATTAAGAAATGCCTCCCGTTTGATAGCCCGGTGGACACACACCTTTATTTTCCCATATACAAACGTGTATTTGACAAGTTTTCTACCTCTTCGTCTCATACGTGTGCAGCTTTGTGTGAGAAAAAAAGGCTTTTATGGTTTCTTTCTCTTGCAATAATCTTGCATGATGTCTGAGGAATGTCTAATATACAAGCTGGAACAATAGCAGAGCAGAACCAGTGGGGGAAAAATAATGACCTGAACCTCAGTCTCAAGGCCAGATGTCTGCAGTCCAAGTCTCACCTCATAAAATGTGTACTTCTTGTTCTGGCTTATCAGGCACATCTAATATACAGCTGTAGTTATGTGTGTGTATGTGTGTGTGCCTACGTGCAGGCTTTCAAAGTGTGGGTCTTTGCATTGTAACAAGTGTGGGAGTGGAGCTCACTGTACAGGTTTATGTGTGTGAGTCTGCATGGTTGTTAAAGTGTAGCCCCGGTGTGTGTTTGGACATAACTGTGTGTGAGGATGTTCAGACATCTAAGTGCCGCCTCTGTTCGTTTACCCTTTTTAACTTTCCTTGATGACACAAAATGTCTGGTCATATGAAGGATTTGCCGCCGGCTGCATCGCCACACTCATCACTGCCCCGGTGAATGAAACGAGCACAATAAAGACCTGCATCAAACGAACAGGTTCGTCTGTGAACTCAGACACACAGACGGTGACAAAGAGGTGGGTTGAAACAAAGAAAAGCTTGTTTATTTCTGCGTGGATCCGCAGCAGTGGACAAATTATTCCTATATTTTCTCTTATTTTAGTAAAGCAGATGGGTTTTATGGAACAGCTTCTGCATTATAAAGTATATTTAATTACTGAACACAATTCAGGAGGGGTTCCAGTCCGTTTCTTTTCTCTTCGCTCTCCCCCCTTTGCACCATGAATGTTCAGGACGAGAAATTAAATCAAAATAACCCCAAAGGATTTGTTGGTTTCCTTGGAATATGAACAGTAACAACAAAATATTACACTTAGCTGTATTGGACTTTACTGACCTGAATTCTAACTTAATTATAATGATTCAGATTGAATTGGATTATGCTGAACCAGTTGGCTTTCTTTTAAAAATGCCTTGAGAAAACCTTGGTTGTGAATGTGCTCCAGATAAACAAACTGAGCTGATTGCTGACAGGAATTATAGGTGTTAATGCAAAAATGTTGCTAATGATCATAGCTGGCAGATGTGAAAAACCTATATATTTCAAATAGGTCATGTGGATAATTTGAAAACCAACTAAAAGCCTATATATGAGTATAGCAGAAGTCATAATTTATCAGAAGCCAGGCTAATGCACTTTAGAAGTTTCAGGCTCTGAATTATGGTGCAGTATATGAGGCTGTAGTGTTGTTAAGCTCTTATCTTTGCCTTTAGGCCTAATGCTAAATTCAGCTCTTTTGAGAAAAATTACTTAATACCAAGCAATCGCTTCTAAGTTTTTACTTCTCCAAATTCAGATGAGCTGTCAAGAACCTCTTATTAAAGTATTTTGTTTATGTCAGTTACTTTTAAATTGGTTTGCTGTCTTGGTAAATACCCTATATCAGCTTTTCGTTTGAAAGAATTGTTTTATTGTATTTTGCTGAGCGTGTTGCAGACATCACGGTTCTCTTCGTTTGTTCTTTCTGTCAGTTACTTTACCATGCCAATAATAAAGTTATTGTTGTTTTTTTGTTTTCTTGTTTGTTTGTTTTTTTTAAAATACTGTCCCTCCCGGTTGAAAATCCATCCATCTGCCTCTTATTGTGAATTGGGTCACAGGGGAAGCAGCCTAAGCAGGGAAGCCAGATCATCCAGGGGGACCTTATTCCCGACCCAGAGAGGACATTCCACCTTTTACCAGCTGATGACCATGGTCTTGGACTTTTATCCCGACCGCTTCACGCTTGTCTGTGGATCATTCCAGCGATAGCCGGAGATCACGGCCTGATGAAGCAAAAAGCATAGACCCAGTCCTGATGTCACCAAACCGGATCCCCTCAAAACCTCGACTGGCTGTAGATAACCTGGTCACAAACATTATGAACAGCATCGGTGACAAAGGGCAACCTTGGTGGAGTCCAACCCTCACCGGAAACAAGTCTAACTTAATTCCGGCAATGTGTACCAAGCTCTGACATTGGTCATACAGGCACCAGACAGCTCATACAAGGGGATCCGGCACTCCATACTCCCGGAGTATCCCCCAATAGGAATCTCCATGGGACGTTGTCAAATGCCTTCTCAAAGTCCATATGTAGAGTGTTTGGGCAAGCCCAAATGCCCCCTCCAAGACCCTGAAGAGAGTATAGAGCTGGTCCATTATTCAATGACACAATGAAAGCACACTGCTCCTCCTCAATCAGAGACTCACTTCAGCGGCAGTGGCTCAGGTGGAATAGCAAGTTGTCCAATAACCCAAAGGTTGTCAGTTTAGATCCTGCTTCCGCCTCAGTCAGCTGTTGTTATTATTGTATAGTATAGTCTAGGTTTTCCACCGATCGGATCGGCTTGATCCGGTCGGCCGATATTTCACATATTTTTCATTTTTTCCTGATCGGCCCTAAAGGCTTCATCCACCGATCGGATCAATGGCTTCATTGTCATTGTGAAACTGCTCCTGTTCCAGCAAGAACTTTATCGTCCGCCCGTCACCGTAGTAAGCACCATTCCGACTTGCTCTGGAAAGCAGTCGTGGTGCGGACCTCGTCTTTTATACCGTTCCGCTTTTATAAATTTTCCACTGCTAACCGAGCTGTAGCGGACATGTAGCGTCATAAAAGCTGAGATGTTGCGGCAGGTTGCCCTGGCTGAACGGGCTGAACACACAAGAAAACGTTGCAGACAGAGTGGAAGGAAGGCTGTGAAAGTAAGGACGAAATAAGTCCACAAGGAGGCGGCATGTTTGAAAAGACAACACTGGTTAAAGATGGACTTTACCGCCCATATTCCATAATGTAAGCCTAAAAATAGCTCACAACATAAATGCAGTAAAAACGTAAAGCAGTCTTTCACACGGATTAAATTATTATTTTTTTTAACAAAGAAACTAGAGACATCTTACTACGGTGAATAAATAATTTCATCGTTATTTGACAAGCGGTAAAGAAAAAGAATTAAATATGAATGACTTATATGAATGTACTGAGAGATTGCTGCCCTTTTTTGCAGTATTCTTGAAAAGTAATTTAATTGCATAAAAGTAGCCTATGGACAAGAGGTTAAGTTTTTAAGATATACTCCTTAAACTATAAAAATGGGCACATTTAATTCCCACATTTGAGCCAGTGATCGGAGCGGTGATCGTTTTTTTTTTAACTCTTTGATCGGCGATCGGCCCGTAAAATCCTGATCGTGTAAAGCCTATTGGATATTACCATTATACTGGATGTTCCACTCCAGGATCCCTTACCAGAGAGGCTGAAGAGTGTGATCCCCCTGTAGTTTTAAGCACAACCTCCAGTCCCCCTTCTTGAAAAGAGGAACCATCCCCACAACATTGCGCAGAGCAAATGAAACCGGAACTCATGATTGGTCAAAAATAAGTGGAGGATCAAAACAAGCTAAAGTGCTTTTTATGAAGAACTCAAAATGAAAGACTGATCAGCTTCAGCATTTAACCCTCCAACACCTAAACACTACAGTAATTTTGAACACAGTATACAATAGCTGCACAAATTTGTCCAAAAATTTTCAAGTTTTACAAGCAATCAAAGTGATTAGCTGCGATTCCATTACAGTTTTTTGCAAAATAAAAGCAATATTTTTTTTACATTCCGACAAAATTCAATTGTAATATTCCTGTGTTTCCATTGGACAGTGTTTACTGCATAAGACCCAATTCTTTTAAAATTCGGCCGTGCAAGACTAAATTTTGTGGAAGATGGAGATACTAAATGTTTTTCGCTGTTCTCTGTTCTTTATTTTCAATGATTGTAGTTATATTTTTCTGTTTAATTATTTGTAAAAAGATTAACGTCTCCTACTACATCATACATTCCATACCATCTTTAGTCCAAACAAACTGATCATGTGACCTTCTATGTCACATCTGGTGAGGTGGAAATGCAGAAAAACTGTTTCTATTACACTTTTGCAAAACACTTCCATATCAAAAGTTTTGAAAAGCTACCTCCTCAGAGCGTAAACTTTTTAGCAATAGGTTTGAGAGGTTTTTTTTCCAAGAACAGGTGTTTCTATTACTAGACTTGTATTGCTTTATTTAGGTTTTGTGCAATTCTAAGGTGATGGAAACAGCTATTGATGAGTTAAAAGTTTCAGAAATCAGATTTTTGACCCCTAAAGGAAGTCAACTGTACCTATAATCTTTAAGCAGCATCATTTGGCACTGGTTTCAACCACATGGACATACCCCATTACAAATAATTCTGTCAAGTTGAAATGAGGTAACTGAGGTGACTATTCTTCTCACTTTGTTTCTGTGGCTTGTGGGGTTATGCTTTTGTTCATTCAACAGTTTCTAAAGGTTTAGCATTTCACATAAAGATGAGCAATACTCAAGTCTGCTGAGTGTTTAGATTTTGTAAAGATTGTGCCTGCAGTAGCATGAGGGGGGTTTCCCAGCTCAGTTTTTGCCTGGCTATAGTACAAACACACTTACAAAAACACAGTTTTTTTCTTAATAAAAACTACAACAGTTAAATATTCTTTTTGGGGATTAATAAAGTCCTCTGAAATCCAAGCCTGTATGACCTGAATGCGAAGAAACAATAAGGTTCTCTTTGTTTTTTCGTCATAACCAGCTGTCTGTTTCTGAAATGCCTGAGACAAAATGGTGCCATATTGCATCGCAGGGAGCTCTTATTCAACTGGCAATGCTAATCTCTGTATTCCTTTCTTTGTGTATCCACACAAGTGTTGAGTAATCCCTGCTTATACAGTCATGGTGTGCAGTGATTAGTGGCAGCCCACCAGGACAGGCCTAATGACATACACTATGTTTACATTATGGTACAGTACCTCCCGGTTCAGCCTGGGGATAATGTTTCTGCTTGAACGATAACTATTTATAGACACACACACACACACACACACACACAGTGTGGTGCCGAGACTATAAGACACACATTTGCACACTCATACAAGCATTCACTTACATAGTTATGATGAAGACCCTGTGAACCCAATTGGGCCTTCAGCACCCTCCATCCTCTGTCATGTCAATGTAATGTGTGTGTGTGGGACACTGCTTTTGAGTTATGTAAATTGTTTATTGTAAGGAGATGAAAGGCCTCATGAAGGCTGTCTAGGGTGTAACACCGTCCACAGACACATAACAGCATTCCCGCCGGCTCTTTCCCCCTCGCCGGTAATTACGGATACCCTCTATAGAAGTCTGATTTACATAGCCTGTCGCATTTGGACGTGCCGCGCTTTTTATCTTCAGGCTTTTGTTCTTTCTGTTGTCTGTCTGCTTGTTCTCATTGCTTGTTTTTACCTCTATGTGTACAAATGCTTCGACACACACACACCATCTGTTTGATCGGGCTGTGATTGGCAGTCCGATTCTCTGATGAGCTTTGAGCAGACGTATCATGTCAGCACTGTGACTGGTGTGCGCCATGGTGCCAGATAAAGGTTGGATAATTTTTATAAGTTAGAAAAGAAGCCATGGTGTGTTTGTCATGTTTGAAAAGTACGCAGCCGTTGACACATTTTATTGTTCATATGTGAAAACGCAGGTGACGATGTCATCTTCATACCATATGAACATCTCTCGGCCCCAATCTGGAGTTTTTCTGCTCACATGTCAACTATAACACATTAAAGAACCTCTGCTGTGAGAGCGCATTAATTACCTGCTCTATTTGCCTCTGTCTCTGTTTCCGCAGCCTGAAGAGTTGACCAATGCCCTGGAGATCAGTAACATTGTGTTTACAAGCTTGTTCGCCTTGGAGATGCTGTTGAAAGTTTTGGTCTATGGGCCCTTTGGCTACATCAAGAATCCCTACAATATCTTTGATGGTATTATTGTGGTTATCAGGTAAGCACGCGTTTCTTTTGCTTTTGCATTGACATTTGAATTTCATGCCATTGTGATAAATCTAATTGTAAATAAAGAAAATAGAATAGCTGTGTTTATGTGGTTTTAGATGTGTTTTTCACCATGTTAATCTTTCTTGCTGAGAGCATTTGGCAAACAGTAATTTGTTACCATGCTACCTCAGATAGCTCAGACTCAGTAGGGTAATTACTGTATGACTACAGACAAATGCTGATTTAGCATAGTGTACCAGTCATAAAGCTGATATAGCATAGTATACCAGTCATAAACCAACATTAGTTTTAACCAAGCAGCAACCTCTGGCAGAGAAATGTAAAACCTATGTGGAAGTACAAAAAATTGTAATTCACCCCTTGTCCACTAGGGGCTGGCTCCAATAGGGAGTCAATCCCCATAGACTCTAATGTTAAAAAGGCCAACTTGACAGCAAAAATAAACATGTTCACAGCTTTGTACTAAAAGCATTTTAGATTTGATAGATCAGGTTTACTGTCATGGCAACTGTGGGGGAAGTCACTTTTTTTCATTAATCTTGAAAATATTCATAATTAGAGCCATGTCCTTTTGAATGACAGGTGTCAGATATCCAATGGCAAGGGAGGCAGAGGGAAGCACAACTGCAGTTTTTAAGGCTAAGCTTTAGCCCACTTACCTCCGTTAGCCGGTTAGCTCTCGTTGGCTTGGTTGTAGCTCAAGGCAGCTCAGAGTTTGATGAGTGTCAGTCATCTGTCCCCACACTCACTGCCCCCTCTCAGCATTATCTTGTTGCCCATTTTTGTATTTTCTGGGAGTGACTGTCCAACAAGCCTCAACCCAGTTATTAATAAACTTGTGGGGAGGGGCCATCCTTTTATTTTACAGTCAGTGGTTATAATAGATAATAAAAAGCAGAAGTGCATGACAGTGCAGCAGGTGTGCTATCTTAGATTATTAGTTAGGAGCTTTTATGTCTCTTAGAAACAGTCTTATGTAGAAACTTATGTAGAAACAGTTAATAGGCATTAAGGTGAAACATGAATTCTATGTGTGTATCTCTTTTCACAGTGTATGGGAGATCGTCGGTCAGCAAGGTGGGGGTCTTTCAGTGTTGAGGACCTTCCGGCTGATGCGGGTCCTCAAGCTGGTCCGTTTTATGCCTGCCCTTCAGAGGCAGCTGGTGGTGCTGATGAAGACCATGGACAATGTGGCCACATTCTGCATGCTGCTTATGCTCTTCATTTTCATCTTCAGGTAGAAGCATCAGACGCTTGTCTTACACAGTTCAGTTCCTACAGTTTGGGGAATGTCTATTTCTAATTGCTAATGGCGGAAACATCAAAGAAGGGTCTTTTAAAAAACACTTTATTCAGTGAGTATAAAAAGATTTTTGTTGTTTGAATTGAAAGAACAAAAGCGTGGAATCAAAGCAAATTGAGAGATCAGTGCATGGCAACTCGCTTGTAAGAACAAAGGAGTGTTAAGTAGCAGAAGTGAATGGCAGAGGGAGATCAGTCAGTGGAATGACAAGGCTAAGTCATTAACTCATTTAAGTGTCATTCCTTTTTCTGTCTTGTTAGGTTTTATGATTGAGTGCATGACGTCTCTCAGTAGGGGATAACAACACATCTGCAATGGCCCTGGTCCTTTCATCTACTGTATGCTGCTTTTGCCTTTGGATTGTGTAGAAAACAGGCCCAAATATATAGTCAAACCATGGCAACTTAGACATTGCAGCTAAACTACAGCTAAATAATCAATAAACAGACCTTCACTCGGACTATTCAGCAACATATTGTCAATTTAATGGCTGTTTATGGATGCACATACCAGAACCCTGGAACTTCTTGTCTGTTTGTGTACACTTGTATAGTGAGTGTGTGCAGACCTGGAAACTTGTAGAAAAAATATGCTGTGGTATTTTATGTGATTTTTATTTGCTTTACCAAGATAACAATTAATATATTTCAAGATAACAATTAATATATTTTTTATGTGTGTGGAAGAAAAAACTATCTATAAACCCAATTTCTCAGAAAAGAGGGGGCAGTAGCTTCGACACAATAGAATTTATTGTGATTACGCAATAGTCTGCAACAAAATTAAGCAGGGAAGCCAAGATTTCTTTTCAATCCACGCTGCATATTCCAGCTTGTCCTGGGTCTTCCTTGGGGAACCCTTCTGGTAGGATGTGCATGGAACACCTCACCAGGACAAGTCCTGGAGGCATCCTAACCAGATGCCCTAGACACCTTATGTGGCTGCTTTATGTGTAGAGGATGGGGGATCTACTCTGAGTACCACCTGGACAACCAAGCTTCTCACTCTGTTGAGGAAACTCATTTTAAACACTTAAATCCGTGATTTTGCATTTTGGCCACTACCTTCTGTTGTAACCATGGGTGATCGGAGGAATGTGGACCTAAATCAAGAATTTTTTATGTTTGGCTTACCTCCATTTACACCTTGACAAACTGATGGATTGCCTTTATCGCTGTAGACGCCACACTGTTTCAGCTGTCAATCTCTTGGGACAGGATCCCTTGATCTCATTACCAATCAATCATCATCAACTATTTAAGGACAACAGTGAACTGTGCAGTGAAGTATTGAGTGAAACAAATAAGATACCTTTTAACTGTCATATAAGTAATGGCCTTCTGAAATCAGGAAATGAATCGGTGACAGGTAAAGTCGTTTAAATACTCCACGAGAAGCAAGAACTTTGATGTTGTTCTCGAGGTATACTTTTGTTCTCACTAGACAGGTTTTAGGACACATAAGGCTGTCAGAACTTTCTACTTGTGGGGTTCCGAGAAGTGTCCCATAAAACAAAAAATAACAAGGTCACTGCCTTATTGCACATAAAGACACAATCCCCTTGCAGTAATTTGCACCCATTCTTGGGCAAAGCCTTTTCGTGGAGTATGAAATGGCCATTGTTCTAGCATCCTTGAGAACAAGCATAAGTTCTTGCTTCTCATGGTGTTTATAACAAGCTTAAGGGTGTCATGGTTGGGTATAAAAGTAGCATCCCCATGGCTCCCTACAGTATGTTATCCCGAACTCAGTCAGAGAATGCAAACAAAACTTTATTTCTACATCTACAGTGCACAATACTGTGAGATTATTCAGGAGACTTTGAGAGTTTAAAAGTCAAGACTAAAAACCACTGCTGGATGCACATGATTCTTTAAACACTACTGCAACCAAAAATATAATCTAAAGCTGTGAAAGTGGAAAGACAAATACTAAATCTGCAAAGAAACTGCCCTCCAAGTCTTCCACGTTTTTTAAACGGGGACAAAAAAAGATGGTGACCTTGGTTCTGTACTCAGAGTGTTCTGTTTTATTTGTTTTTGGGAAAAATAGATGAGGGGCTCTCTTGGATGAAATGAACCACCTTATCTTTTATCAGCAAAAGGTAGCATCTTTGATGGAAACAGTATGGGATGCTTAGGTGCTCAGATTTGGTAACTCGCATAAAAATAATTGGACAATTATACAATGCCAAACCTCACTCTCCACGGCTAACAACATCATGAGTTCATAGACACAGAGTGGATGCATTTAACTGGCCATCCCACAGTCCAGAACCATCTCCTTTTGAAATTGAATGGGTAATCTGGAGGATTGACGTTGGGCTTTAAAAGGAATGCTAATTCTACTCTATACTGTAGGTCCATTCACTTGAACAGTTTAAAATTAGATTTTCTAATGCTGTCCATGGTACTGAACTGAAACTAACTGAAGGAGTCCATTATCATTTTTCTTTTTTTTTCCAGCAACATTTCTGATCAGGCACAGCTGACACTACCAAGTTACCCAGTACCTGAAAGTGCTCCATTTATACTGTTCTGTGCAAATGTAAAGATAAAAGAACAAGTGATTAATTCATTTTGGATCCTGGTCATTCTTACATAAGTACATTCGTTTCACCTCATGTTCCACCTGGAAAGGTGCATTCTGCATTCTGGAAAGGATCAAACCAAACATTTAATCTAGGATGTAACTTTAGCTTTTTTGTTTTTTTCAAAATAGTTTTTGGGGAAAGATGTGGTGTAATTTTAAGGTTCTTTTACTAGTTTATACAGTAAATGCCTTAATGGTTCTGAGCGTTCTACTCCTTCCTTTAGTCAGGACACATACCCCTGGAGAGGCATCTTTTCAATATATTGGCCCCCACTTCTGGAACATCCTGCCAGAGGACCTAGGGGGGCAGAGGACATTCATGTTATTAAGAACAGACTCAAAACTTACCTTATTAATTTGGATTTTATCTTGTATTTATTGTTTTAGTGTGGTTATTTAATGTTTTTTGTAACCTGGTTCTTTTTCAGGGACATTTAATCTTATTCTAATATATTTCATTATAAAAATACTTTTTATTTGATGTCTTTTTACCACTTGCTACTTTTCACAGTTTTATGAATTTGATCGTTTTTTATGTATTTTGGGGTTTTCCACAGAGGAAGCCCTCTCTCTGTGTTGGGGTGTGTGTATGTACATGTGGTGATAAAGATGTGATGGGCTGTATGGTGGGAGTTGGAGGTTAATGGACTATTCTTTTTTCTTTTCTTTTCTTTAATCTGTAAAGCACTTTGTGTACATTTAACTACCTGAAAGTGCACCATAAATAAAGTTGGATTTAATATCAGTTTAAACTGCCAGTGAATCCCAAACACTTAAAGTCTCCAGTACTAATGTGGTCCTCTGTACTAAAGTTACCAAGAATGTTCTGTGTATTAGCAAATTGCACTTGCAGAACAGTCCGAGTGAGCCATCCTCAACAAGAAAACAAGTCTTTCAGCAAATAATGTTCATTTATTTTAACAGTTACTAATGAGTTGCCCTGATATAAATATTTATGCTGCTTTTTCCTGTTTTTTCTTTCTTTCTTTTGCTTCCATCTCATGTGACAGTATCCTGGGGATGCATCTGTTTGGCTGTAAGTTTGGATCAGAGAGGGATGGGGACACCTTACCAGACAGAAAGAACTTTGACTCTCTTCTGTGGGCCATTGTGACTGTATTCCAGGTAGGATTTATGTTTTTTATCTTTTGCATGCTACTGTAGCAGTTTTTTTAAGTGTTTTTTGGTTGTGGCTAACTTAAATGCAGATTTGTAGCCAGGAATATTGAACTTTCTTTTCAGTCAAATAGTTCCTGTTGAACTGCCCCAAATATAATATCCTATCTTTAACATTATCATTGATGATGGGACATGTTCCTGTTTGAAAGGCCGAGAAGACAATTTCCCCCCCTGGATAAATAAAATATGTTATGTCAAATTTTCTTCATCACTCTCCTTCCCTCTCCCTACCCTCTACACTAGCCTTTATCTATCTACCCGTTTACTTCAGCTCATTTATTTTTCAATTCCAGGTGCGTTACATAGGTTAAGTAGGCTAGCCTCTTGCATCAAACCTCTTGGATTCATGAATCAAAGTCCCTGCAGGCTCCAGCATAGATCATTTTTAATATAGTAACCATATATAATTCAGCGAAACACCTGATCTGGTATTATGTAAAAGTGTCAGGACAGGAGTGTGTTACAGGTCATTGCATATGCGTGATCCCATGAAGCACTGAGCTACAGTTTCATTGGTTCCGTGTGTAAAAGAAAAAAAAACAAATAGCCAGGACTCAAGCTCCTGCGATATACAGAGAATTCATCCAATGGTCGTGGATGGACCTGTGAGCTAAACATTGTTAGAAAAATAAGCATAGCATACCAATAATTACATTCGTTGTTAAACTGAAATTGTAAATCCTTGGCAGGATAAAGCTAAAACATATTACCACCACAGATTCTGTTCTGAAGTGTTTGTCATTCTCAAGTTAAGCAAAATCCTCATTGAAAATGTACTTAATTTTTGTATTCATAAAAATGTCTTATTTTGTTTGTTTTACTTTAAAGTCTTGTTCTTTGTAGGAATACATAGGAATAGGAAAAAGTAGGAATATTTCAAATATTTATGTAAAAAACAGACATTTTACAAGTTTTAGTTTCAAGTAGGCTTAATTTGAAATAGCAATGCATTTTAGTGGCAACTGTGTAGCCTAAGTTAATCTAGTCTGATGTAACCAGAACATGCTGACACCTAGCTAGCATGTTGACTGCAACCAATTCAGTGAAATTATTACCCTCACAGCTAGCATTTCTGTACCTATCTGTCCTGCTAGCAATCAGATTAAAGGCTGACGCAAAAGTCAGTATTTTTTTTTTGTTGTTGTTTTTACCTTAGGCAGCATTACTCATTGTAGCATTATTCATAACACTGTAGTTTATGGTTTTGTTTTGTGTCTTTTTAAATTTGAAAATGTAAGTAGCATGAAGAAATTGTCAATTTCCTCAAATAAGCTAAAGTTAAAGTTTAGACTGACTAATCCAGTAGCTATCCCGGAGGAACAGGCTATAGCCTATCAATAGTAAATCCATTTCATAGATCATCGCTAAAGATTTTAACCTCTGAAAGAGCCAGCTTGAAACAAGAGTTACATGGAAGGAATGTTTTATGAGTTTGCCACAGTAGCTACTGTATCTTACCCAGTTATAGGTTTCTAGGACCTGTTCCTCTTCTAATCAGCCTACTGTACCAAGGATTTTCAATGATAATTTATAATCATCACTCAACATCGTATATTGCTGAAGAGAAAAAAAGTGTGCAAATTCAGGTCATGAAAATGTTAAAACAGTTCAGCAACATGCACATTTTATGTCAACCCTTTTTTCTTCTCTGTGTCTTTCACCAGATCCTAACCCAGGAGGACTGGAACAAAGTGCTGTACAACGGCATGGCCTCCACTTCTCCTGTAGCTGCTCTCTACTTCATCGCACTAATGACATTTGGCAATTATGTCCTCTTCAACTTGCTGGTGGCCATCTTGGTTGAGGGATTCCAAACAGAGGTATGACATTGCTTTGCTTAAGCCTGGGAAAGATACTTTTTATTTAGATGAGAATCTTCAGGTCAACTTGACTTCACTTGCTTTTTTCTGAGAAAGATGAAGTTTGGAAATTTGATGCTGATTTTGATTTTAGCTCCGACTCACATAACATTAATGGATTAGTACTTTTATCCGCACACATAACAAATCCAATCCATGACATTTATTTGCTCTTGCACTCTTTGCAGCAGGTTATATGAGGACGTGATATCATACATACTAGTTAAGTTTCTTTGTGTTTCCCCTTCATCTTCTTCTCCTTTACCAAGTCAGTCCTTTCACCTCCCACTCCTTCCCAGTTTCTCAGCAGTCATCCTCGTTATTGTTCTGTTTATTTGCCAATGCCATAAAGTACAGTACATCATCAGAAAACTATGTCCGCTAGACTAGACTGTGCATCAGCCCACATCTCTCAAATCCACTTTCATCAGTCTCATGTTCTTGTTCCTTTCCTTCACATAGCCCCCCTCCGTATACATATTTTATTGTCAGTGAAACAAATGATGATGTGTTATCCACCACTGCATTCTGCTAAGATTATTCCTAGTCTAAAAAAGGGATAAAAAGACCTGAAAAAGAAGGAAGAGAATTAATCATTTATCATTTATAGAGATGCATTTGGGGAAAAAAAATTATTTTAGTGATCAGTTTCAGGACAAAAAAGAAGAAAAGAGGTTGGAAATCCTGCAGAGGTCTCTCTCTTCAGTTGTCAGCTAGCACTCCATTTGATACAGACAGATTGATTGGGAGAAAAGAACAGAGGGTGAAATCAGAGAGCGAATGAATCACACTGGTATCCAGTCTCTCTGTCTCCCCTTTTTCTTTTTTTTTCTAAAGAGATGGTGGCACCTAGCTTTGATCTCTGACACTCTTTAGCTTCTTGGTTGAGAGGATGAAGAATAAATGAGGGGTGGCTGAGAGAAAGGTTGACAGCCTCATAAAATATGGATTAATTTGAATGGGATTCTCCTGCTATTGAGCTAATCTGCTGTAGAAATATCAAGTGTTTGACTGTGGTGAATGGATTCTCATAGAACTGACCCAAACCACTTAAGATGAAGGCTCTGCAGAGCGGAATAAAGAGAGAAATAAGTGCATTACTGTTGGGTTTTTGAATTCAGACTGAAAAGTTTTTATTACCTCCTTAAAAGAATGTCCAAAAATGAATTCACTTCCCAGTACGCCAACCCAAACATATGTGTTTTTAATTAAGGAGCCATTCTTGATTTTTCCTCTCTCTTTGAGAAATGAGGCTTTTCTACAGTAGTATGAAAAAAGTTATTTAAGTATTGAACCACCAGGAATTTGTTGCTGATTTTAGTCAGGATAAAGGGTCTTTAAGTGCCAGACTGATTGAAGTCAAGGTTTCATTTTGAAATTAAGAAGAGGATCACATTCAGTTGGATTTTTAGACTGTTGAACCCTCAATTCTGTATGTAATCCCATCAATTGGAAACTAAATTAAATGAATCACAGAGTATTAAAGTAATGACACTGCAGCTTTTGGCAAGTTTTGATAATCTGATAATTTTTTATTATAAACCCATGAGATGTTTTCAACTCAAATTGACCCAGAAAAGTAAAATAATAATCACTCTCTGAATTTCTCGGCAGCTGACAGTTACGAGGTATTACCTCTCAGTTATATGCTATAGATGTCCTGTTGCGGGATCGATCCATGCCCAAGCCCCCTTCTACCTGCATTCTAGCGTCAGTAGGATCCATGTAGCACTAAGGATGGGTCCGTGGATTACTGATGGGTGACAGCCTGCACTGAGCATGAGGAAGTGCTTGTGAGAAGACGGGGAGAGATGTGACAGTGAGGGTCCTGGCTCCTTGGCCACAGGGATATCCATTTGTCTGACTTGTCATATCATTCACAAAGTCGTTGGTCTTTCTTGATTCCGTAACACCCCAGTGAAGATAAGTCCATATCCCAACAGGGGGATAAGAATTGAAGCACTCATTCAACATAAAGATCAAGTTCTGAACAGAAAAGAACATTCTGTCAATTTCTAATTTATCTTTAAAATAAAAAATATGATGCTTGAAAAATAATCAGCCTTCATGAAAAAGGCTGGGCCACGTTTCAGATTGGATCATCATTGTTTTATGTGTTATGTTGTCTACCTTTCTTCTGTTGTGTTTTGTTTCTGATGCTGCTGCAGTCTCATGTCAGCAGCCTTTGAGGATAATTTATAGTAATTCATCCACTATAGCTGCCTGATGATACATGGTACTATATGTAGGGAATACAATGGGGAGTGGATATTTCTTTTGTAAAATTAGGTCAGATGATTAGTTATAAACCCTAAAATTCCTGACAGCACTGTTAGTTAGCTAAAAGGCTCTTAGTGCAGACACTTGTCTATTGTTATACAACAGACTAGCATCTGGCTAGTTAGCTTGCTAAAGATCATTTCTCTCAGGAGAAAAGTTTTTGAGTACTGTTAAATTAAACTTCATGGGGATTCTTATCACTCTGTGCGCTAGACTTGAAGAAGTTAGGTCGCTAACGACTTTGGCTAACAGGTGTCATAGCTAAGGTAGCTCATATGTTTCACATGAAGTGCATATGCCTGCTACAAAATGGTGACAACATATCCATGACCGTCCAGACACCAAAATGAAAGGAGATTTAGATTTCAGTTTGACTTCAGTGAAACTTAAAAAACAAAAAGGATTGATAGCTAGAGGTGAAAAGCTAAATCTGTAAATAGAAACACACAGCCTCATAAACCCTCAGGCTAACCGAGGAGGAGAAGCTCAGAGGTTCTCTTCTCCCCTCTGCCCTCCTCTAATATAAAAGCGCTGTTGACTTAATTCTCCCTCTCTTCTTTTTTTTTTTCTTCAACTTTAAATCCTTTTCTGCAAACACTAAGTTTATTTTTAGTCAGCCAAACTTTCCCTGCGTCAGGGTTGCTAGGTAACGGGTACTTGAATGACGTGGGCCAAGCCAGGAGAGATGTACGGCTGTGGTGCCAAGAGACATGCACACACAGCCACGCATAGAGAAGTGTGTTATGTTTAATGCCCATATTGCAAGGGAAACAGAAGCAAAGGGGGTATCATCTGATTCTGTTCTTTTTTTTCCTAGCTTTTATTTATTTGATTTTACTCTTTTCTTCATCTTATGCACTTCCCCATAGTCCCTTTGTTCTCACACGCCTTTTATCTCTCATTTTCTCTCACTGTGCCTCTTTGTCGGGCTGTGACAGTACATCCCTGTGACAGAACCCAATATCCACTGCAGAGATTGCAACCGCACCGACTTGTCTCTTCACAGAGACCTTTTAACAACAAACACACAATAGTTGTTCCTCCTGTTTATTGCACTTCTTACCAATGAACACTTAACACAAAAAACAAAAATCCAGACGGCGTGTGCGTCAGATGGAGGAGGAACGCTTCCACACTGTGAGCAATGTGTCCTGAATGTATTTTAATGTATACATGAGGCTGATAGTTGAGGAAACATCAAGAGGAATTCACCCGGAAGGTAAAGCCCGACTGTTTCACCTGTGCTCTACGCTGCCTTACCTCTCATGCTTTTCCAAGTTGCTGGAGCGCCAGTTGACAGCACACTCTGATCCAGGACAGTTGCTTTGTTATGCCCCGTTGCACGGTGAAGCCCGAATGTTTCCAACAGGCTGAAAAACTCTTCAACTTCTCTCCTTCTGCTGTTGTCTACTGCTGTGGTTCCACTTCTCACCTCTGTGCCTCTTTTCCTGTGCGCGCCTCCTTCCTTCTGTCCGGCTGCACCGATCACTTCCGCTAACAGGAAGTGTCCAAGCGGGAGGACTTGCATGCCCAGCTGAGTATAATTCAGCTGCCTGTAGACTCAGGGGTATGTACAGCACTGCAGCTTTGCCTTCCCTCTCATCGTTCTGTTGCCTTGCCACCCTTCCCCACCATCCTCCCATCCCTTCTCCTCCTCCTGCCCTACAGAGACTTTGCAGTGATGCCGTAGACCTCTGACAGCTAGGTTTGACAGAATGATGAACGGCCGTATGGCACCATGTTGCCTAATTAATTTGATAACCTGATATTATTATAGGTATTATCAGGCGCCTCTGCACTAAGGTTTGCTGCAAGCACTGTTTCTCTTTAAAGCAAAGTTTTTAGATCTTTGCTGCTGCCAGTCCAGTCCATTAGAGGATTAATGTGGGAGCTTCTCCAGAGCTTGGATGGATGCCACGCTCTCTAGGGTGAATTACAAAAAAACAAGATGATCAACAGCAAAGATGAGCAAATAAGCAGCTCTTTTTATATGAAGGCAAAGAAATTGCAGCTCCCTAGAAGCATTTTTGTAGGAAACATTAGTGCTGCCAAGTGTATCGATGCTAATGGGAGAAGTAAGGCTTTAAGCAATCTGGACCTCTGATCATCTTTTGGTTCATAATCAACAATCAGAATCATCATTTTTTTTACCACAGATTTAGTTGACCTCATGTCACGTCTTGCACCCATAGTTGCATACATCTCTCTGAATGCAAACCCTATAATTTTTAATCAAACCTAAATGCCCTGCTCGCAGAACTTAATGACTGGTCTTCTTCTGAAATGGTACTTCTGATTAAAAGTAGGAATTTGTCTCTATTTTTGGTGCTTTATCTTCTGTGTGCCTTGCTGTACAATCTATAAACTGGAAGCAAACTGGGAGTCGTGAGATCATTTCAAGGAGTCGGCAGTTAATTGTAAATAAAAAGAAAGAAGAGGAAAAACTATATTTATTTTGTCCCCATTTATTAAATTGCTTTGGGATTTGTATCATGGCTAATAAAATGTAACCAATAATGCAGAGATAAATCTAGATCTAGATCTAAATATGAGTACATTTATTTCTTAATACATTACCACATGTGTCATTTTGAAGGTCTGAATTTGGCATTATCTCTGAGAGAAACTGATTTTGGGAATGTTGGTGCCTTGTTACAGGGGTACCGAATCCACTAAAAAACACTTTATCTTCTTTACTTCTGAGAATTCCAAGCCTTATTTTTAGTCGATGGGCCTTGTTGTTTTGGCCCAGACCAGCCTATATATCATCATCATGTGCACCACATATCTGTGTGCTCTCTTAAACGTGAAAATCAACTGTACAGCTCCTTAAAACCACTTAATCACACAGTGAGTCAGCAGGAGTCAGTGAGAGTAGACATGCAAAATACTTCTAATAAAACAAGCATCTATTCTGTGCAGTGATGGCAATCAGAGCAGCATTTCCTTTGTGTTTGAGGGGGAGAGAAAACAGAAAGAATGAGGAGTGATGGATCAGATAAAAACTGTTCCTACAAAGTGTAAATCAGTGTCTGGCTGCTGCTGCTCTCCTCTTCTGGAGATGTTATCTCAACTAAAAACTAAATGGAGGTTTTTCTTTTTTTCTTTGACATAATGATGCAGTCATGTCCTGAATGATTGCGCTCTCTGATAAAGTCAAACAGCTGCATCAGTAACCTGTAACATTCTGATATAACATGATGATACAAATGTTAATTAGTGGATAATCGTATATTGTTCATAAACTCCTGCATGTCGTCTGTTGAGTTTAATGGACCAGTCAGAACAATAAATAAAAAGTTTTGGCCCAAAAACGTGTTGGCCCACTGGGGTTGCAGGGCTGCAATCCAGTTTGGTCTTAAGTTAAATTAAGTCTAAAACTTTGATGTAGTTTCATTCAGTAAACCAATTAGAAGTGCATCTGAATACAATGGTGATATAGATATTTTTATTGTAAAAATGTCAAACACCTTCATTCAATACCCTATTTTCTGCCAGTTTTTCATCTTTGTCTTAAACAACTTTCAGTTTTCTGTCTCACTTCCACCAAATTCTACTACCAATTCCCAAAATCTACTTTGTTTGAAGTTGTCCCTCATTGAGTTGCACTTTGGTGGATAAACAGCACCATACACAATTATTTTTAAACTAAGAGACTTAAATAATTGCAGATGCAAAATGTTTTTATCCCCTTTTACAGGCTTTCCATTTGAAAATGCTGCATCGCTGATACACAGTTCTGCAAGAGTTAGTGTTTTCAACAGAATCTTTTGTGTAATGAAAATTTAATTATGTAATATTCTAGAATACCTTCAGCAAACAAATGTTACTAACAAACTCAACATCAGAAATAAAAAAAAAACTTCAAAAATCTGTCTAATGTTTCAATTCTATCATTTGAGAACTAAATTATGATATCATTTCATCAACAACTCAACAATAGTTTATCAATTTTATATTAAATTATCATCAATACCAGAATAGTGTCACCTGAGACATGACCCTATTTGCAGGCTGAACTTGACTGGAAACACAAAGATAATATCTTCAGAAAGAACAAAGTTTAGGAGCCATACTATGCTGAAATCAGGCAGAAATAAATCCCTTTTGGTTGTTTTTAGAGGTGAAACCTCAAGTTTAATGTAGATACCCATAGTTAAAATGTAAACTTATGGATTGTTTTCTATTTTTTGTACCTTCTCAGCAGAGAGAAGATTATCTAATACCAGGACTGGTAGTAATTTAGTGTTACTTACAGTACAATCTCCCGGATAGCTGCTAGAGAATCCGTCACATCATCTGCAAGTCCTCTACCCTACTACCTGCATGATACCCTTTGCTGCTAAGGCTAACTGGAGCACTGAGCTAATCTGAGTTCAGTGGATACAACATTTGCCGTGCATCTTGCTCTGTGGTGTCTTATGAGCAGACTCCATATCAAAGTTTATAATGAATGCTCTCTTCCCAGCAGCTCTCCCCCCCGCTGCCTTTCTTTTCCAGCTCCTGAGTGAGGACACTGCCAAAAAACTCCTCACCTCAGACTTTGTTTTATCTGGCTGGAGGATAAAGTGAAGAAGAGAGGGGAAGAGGGAGATTGGACATGAGCTGGTTTTTCAGGAGGTCCCAATTGCTGCCAGATAAATCCAGACAGATCATAAGATGAAAGATAATAAATCAGGCTGGTGCAAGGCAAGGCCAGCACACACAAAGGCACCAGGCCTTCAACAAACAAAGAGTTCCAAGTCTTATCCCTGTCTTTTGATTTTACTCCACTGAATGCTATTCAAACTGATTCAGTACTTTACTAAAAGTGAAGTGACTCAGATTGTTCAGCTCCATTATAACTTCTGGGAATGAGCCAGCTAGCATGGCACGGGCATTCTGAGTGGAGTCTGCTTGGCTTGTCTACCCATCAAACCTTTTATTACAGGTTAATGTTTCTCTAGAACTGTCTGTGTACTGTTTTTTTTTTTGTTTGTTTGTTTATTTTTTTAAATGTGTGGTACAAATGCGTCATTTATGAAAAAATGTTGGCTTCAAATCCTCCATCATGCAAAAGTTGGCATCCGTATTTGTATGAATGTCCTTTTGGCTTTGATTTTCTAATTCCAATCTTTCCTAGGCTATTACTTTCACTGGTTTTTCAGTATATCAGTGTGATACATATTTAACTGTGAGCTGAAGCTCTTCCAAACACACACACACCAATATTTCTCAGTTTATCCATCGCAAAATGTCTTAGCTAGAAGCTAGCTAGAAGTTTGTTTAAAAGTATTTTCCCCACTCACTTTATGAGTGAATAAGTCACACATTTTAAACATTTCAATACACTAAATCCCAAACATCCAGCAAAGAGTGTTTTAGCTTAGAGAAAGTTCTAAAAACAAACCTCTAACATGATGCTAGCAGCAGTCAGTACTAAACTTACAAGCTAGCAGACTACATTATTACCATTTCTGACAAACAGGAGTCTCCTCACCTGATTCTGGGTCTGACTAGAAAGCTGTGTCTCTACTGAAATCTTTGGTAACTGCTGGAAGCCCTAAGCCAAAACATCCACAGAGTTACGTATTTCTTCTGTTCAGTTTAACTAAATAAGCGTTTTATTTGTCAAAAAGCCTTATTCTGTGTTTCATTATGATTTATAATAATGATCAATAATTAAAAGCAAAATCGTTAAAGGATTGTAAAATTTCAAACACAACAGTGTGGATATCAATATCGGTATCGCTGATACTTGCCATGGATTTACTTGGTATCAGATTGATACAAAAATTTTCAGTATCGCCCAGCCCTCGGCAAGGCAGCGCCAACAGATGAGCCCCGACTCCCAACTTTTGTCTTGTGCATCCCTATTTCAACTACATCTGAAGTTTTGTACTGTTTTTGGTTTTTGAACACCAGTAACCCCCCGCTGGCTAAAACACAAAACGTGTTTCCACCTCTTCCTCAGTACTGACTTACATGACGTATCGCCATTTGAAAATTGTTAAATATTAAATGCAGAAAAATTGATTTCATAATCGAAAGTCATGATACTCACTGTAAGTAAAAAGTTTTTTTTTCACCCCTACTACATATTAAATTAAATGTTTTCTGAACACAGAGATTGCTTTTGTTTAAATCATGTGTTTTCATTGTGAAAATTAGTAATCCCTCAGTGTTAGATCAGCTATATCTAAATCCACTTCTGGACCAAATTCTAAAATGTGGCTGCGAAAGGTATTCATGCACACCTATAGAAACAATTACTTAGCTTCCTGCTATCCAACCTCTATCTCCCATTTTAAACCCTTTTTAAGGAATCTAATAAAGATACCTCTGTGTGCTGCTGCTGTCAATTACTTTCTGGCTATCAGAACCAGGCTTGATCTCACCCATCTCCTGCTTCCAAGTCAATACCCAAATTGGGGAGGCAGAAAATAAACAAGCCTTCCAAAGAAGCCAGCTATATTTGGATTAGGGATTTCCTCGAGCGCCCTTGCTTTAAAATGATTGAATCCACCTCGCTATCTCTGTGAATCCTCAGTCTGTATTGCTTTGTGAATACTTTGCATTAATATCAAGAATAATAGCCCAAACCAGGTATTCTAATAATTCTCTCTTCTCTCTGTTGCTTCCTCCCACTGACTCGATGTGAAAATCAACCAAACAGAAATGTCTGCCCTTGTTCAAGCTGTTTTTGTAAGCTCCATTTAAAAATTTATTTATTATTTGGCGTGTTCTTTTCTTTAGAAGATTTTAATGCCTGACGGCTAAATTATGACTCGTCTGCCTGTGAGGAAGAAGTAGATATTAGAAAGAGAATGGGGGATTAAAAAGGGAGAAAAGAAAAACAATGAGAAGATGATGCAGGAGGACAAGGCAGAAGAGCGAGAACAGCAACGGGGACGAAGTGATGGAAGTTTTTCAGATCACATTCAGGTCCGAGCTGGATTAATGTCTCAGTTGCCATCTCATGTTGACTTTTGCTTTGAATTGCACTGTGGCACCATTGACATCCTGAAAAATAGTGAAGTTCTTGGGGTAGCTTGCTCTCTTTATATTATGGGTCCAAATAATTACACTCGGATCAATTCACAATACATTATAAATAGGTCCAGTAGTTCCATAAGCAGGTAAAACAGAGTGATAAAATAGTGATCAGCACCATTTCTCAAATAATTGACAACATATGTAGCCATTTGTTATGGTCCCTAAATGCAATAAGGCTTGAAATAAAGGATCCATAATGAATGAGACCACCACCAAATGGCAAAGGTCGAAAAGAGTTTCAATGCAACCAAAAATAATGAGGAAGAAGGAAACCCCGGCCAAAAGAAACAAAAGATGGGAGCAGACAAACCAGCCACCCAATGGGCCGTGGGATGTGGGCTGCTCCCCTAACCTCAAGTCCAAAACTAACCAATAATAAACCAGACACAGAAATACTGGCGGCTCCCAACTCAACTCATTTGCAACAAAACTAGAGTTGGAGCAGTGCTGGTGGTGGCAGCAACTCTTGGCTTCATGCCCCCACCCAGGTCCCCCAGCCAATCAAGGGGGAAACCAAATATCACGGTCCTGGTTGATATCATGCACACAAAGAAAAACCCACATTACTCACCAGGGATTCCACTTTTTTCAGCTCTTTTCTTCCACTTTTACTTCCATCTTTTTTTTAAAATCTCAGTACAGTGATGATACAGCGGGATGACAGCCAATAATCAGTGTAAAACTGTCAATAAGTTCCTCCTGAATATATAGCCACTTTCAAACTGAAATCAAAGCGTCGACACGGGTTTTTCAAAGCCGCGTTAACCCGCGATCAATCGGCATTTGGCTCCTTTCACATCGCCAAAAAAAACGCGTGTCTGATCTTCTGCTGGCAGCTGCGTTGCTCACAGATGTGAGTCTGGTGATGCAATCACGCTGCGTTGACGTTAACGATGTTACCCAGCGCAACAGAAATCTAGGCAAGTAAACAATAATTGTTGCCATTTTTCTGACTTGTGTAGCCTATTTTTAAGTTAAAGTTTTGTTTAAATAAAGTAAACAATG
>JAVQJG010074928.1:0-40994 GCA_036024015.1 Craterocephalus amniculus | reverse complement strand
TGAGTTACCACTTGAGGAGAGAGATAATCTGGCGAAGACTGGAGCTCTTGCAGGTCCTTTAGTAGCAGAGAACAACGAGCTGCAGCTGTGACTGATAATTGCTCCAGTCTCCGCCCTGAGCTCCCAGGCAACCTGCTCCGCCCCACCTGAAAACAGCCAGAACCATGGCACTCTCTCTCTGAATCGGGTTTGTCCAGAGCTTCTGTTGTATTGCTGAGCCGTCCGTCTCCAGCGGAGCGTTTTCATATCAGCGCTCACACTGATTCAGTGTCAGTCACCTCACACCCAAATGGGATCGGGGAGTCTCTGCCAGGAAATAATACCTCAGAAAACGATCTTTATTTCACTCATGTCTTCATATTCTTCGCCCAGTCAGTGGCTCACTTTGCAGCGTTTAGCTACTGTGCTTTCCATGATGACTCCCAGTGACACATATGTGTTTTCACTGTGCTTCTTCCTTGTTTAGGCACAGCTCTGGTGGTGCAGTGGGACCACGTCCACTTACAGGACAATTACAACTTGGGAAGCTTCACCTTCCAGGCTACGTTGCACAACACGGGCAGGATCGTCTTTGCATACAAAGAGGTGAAGACTCATTTCCCCCAGATTTCTCCTTTCTTCCGTTTTCCACCCACCTGATCTTTTTCTTTCTTACTTTGTGTCCTCTTCTATTTCCGACACTGTTTATTACAACTTGCTCCGACTTCCTGGAAGTCAAACAGCTGTTTTGGTGTTGCTTTATGAGGTCCTGAATAGTAGTGGTTACAATCTGCAGTCAGAGCTGAACATGTTGAAGCAGCGGTTGTTTTTTGGACAACATGTCTGGAATAAAACCCATGCATTTACTGTACAGCTCTTTGATACACAATAACAATTTACATTAGCTCCATAATGTATATTTTACAATACACTATAACTAAGCTGTAATCTCGGGAGTCCTTAAAGCAATTATATTTCCACATTCATTTTAATTTCAGCTCAGATTAATCTCTTTAATCTTTTCTTATAATGTTCCTATTGTTCTGGAGTCTTTTATGTCTAATGAAGCACTTTGTTTTGCCTCATACAAATACAGTGGACAGAACAAAACTCATTGTCTGCAGAAAAGAAATTGTAAAACAAAAAACTGTCACTCACTCCACACTTTTCCCATATCACATTGCTCACACAGTCTGTCTCCAAGTTTTAACACTGTTTGCAACGTCTTAGTCATTTTTAACATTTACGTCTTAGCTCTAGATATTAGCTTTCACAGCACGGTGGCACCAACTCAACTACAGACAATTAAGAGTTTCTTGTCAGGTCAATAAGAAAATATCACGAGTACCATCCTGGTCTTTTGTTTTTTGTTTTTTTTTAAATCATTGACCTTGTTATAATGAGACGTTTTGGCGACTCCATATTTTAGATGTGTTAGTTAACTTCCAAATTTTATATTAAAGAGTGGCTTCACTGAACAGGAGGAAATATTACGTCATGAAAGATATTATCCAGCAGAGAGTGCTACTGTAGGAGTGGGAAATAAGTAATGATCAATTATAATTGCAGCTGTAATAACAGTAGGGCTGCTTCTTTTATGACTGAGGGCCCTTGTACGATGAGTTATTTTCGTATGCTTCAAAGAGCTCATCTGAGCTTTCAGATCAGCTCTTTCAGGATGGTTGTTCTCACTGCCATTATTAGTTTACAAAGAATAACCTGACCTTTATTCACTTGTACACAACCTGGGGTGATTACAAGGTTGTTTTTCCCTGCTTTCATGAACTCATCCCTGCATCACATCGCATTTTATGATGTTTAGCTTTCCTCCTTTTGAACTGTGAAAAGTCCAGAACCGATATTTGGCCCACAGATACCCAGTCTTAATTATACTTATAGGTTGAGCGGGCTCCTGTGAGAGTTCACAACACTGACAGACTCATTTGAGCTGTCAGTACTTAGCGGTCTGTCCCCAGGAACTCTTTATATTCTTGGTGATTGATTTTTCTCTTTATTTGTTTCAGATCCCTATTGAGGTGTCAAGGATCAGCTCTGTCAATCACCCAGTAAAGGTGGGCTTGTCTGATGCCTTCGTGGTGGTCCACAAGATCCAACAAATACCCAGTGAGTCTCAAGAACAAATGTTCAGGGTTACATTGTCAAACCAAGACATTCTTAATTGCTTGTAAACTTTGTATTATCACTGCATGATGATGCTTGTAGATTCGGTAGAGGGCTGCCTTCAATAAAACCTTTTAATTTGTTAAGTGATGGCTCTGAGTTCAGCCTCATCTATCTTGCTTTAACTCTGACATCCTTTCTTCTACCACACTGTCTCACCTCCCTCAGTGAGAAAGACTCCAGATCTGCCTCCTATTTGCTTTTGAGTTTCTGCAATTAATGCCTATGAAATTAAAAGCGAATGCAAAGAAGGAGGGAGGGGCAGAGGGGAAACTTCAGACCAATTTATCCTATGTCAACCTCTCTCTAGCTCTCATGGGCTCTGACTCAAAATCTGCTGCAATAATGAGTTGTCAAATGTGATTTATTCAGCAATTTAGCCTGTTTTTGATTGCGTGGGTGAAACATGAATAGAATTTATTTGTCAAAGTTAATATCTTAGAGCATGCTACTTTCTTTACTTCCCATCTTTATGTTCCAGGAAATATGTTTTGGTATAGATTTTTTTATATATATACATTTGGTTACAGTTAAACAAACCTCAGGAAAAGCAACATGTTGCAGTGGAAAAACTCTCTGACTATTTTTTTTCATAAAAATCTCTTTTGTTGGTACAGAAATATTTAAATATGGAACTTGTTAGCGCATTCCTCTTAGGCTTAATATACTAAGCTGTCTTTGATGCCTCAGACACAGGATGATGAAATGGGTTGCAGCTGTATTTGCAGAGTGATGAAATCTTGTAGAGACAAATTAAGACAGAGGTGTTGCCTTGAACATAAAAGATATCTTGGCAATCCCATTTCTGCTCTGATATTCAATCTGAAATGCTCCAACTCAGGAAACCAAAATTAGCCTGAAAGCATTTTTTAGGAAAATATGAAACAGTCTAAATTTGAACTTTTCGCATGCAAACAAATTGCAGCTTGACATGCCCAACAGCAGTACTACTATATGAAGAGAATGAAAGAATAGATGCCCTTGGCAGGTTTTATTAGCTATAACTGTGATTACATTATGTTAAATTTGTTTGTTTTATATATTTAGGCTGATTTCTTGGTGAGTCCATTTAAAGTTTTAAGTAATTTTTAATCATATTTCACTAGATTTTAGAAATAGCTGACTCCAAGATAGACTGCCAAAGGCAGAGTCTAAAGCTACATACTGTAAATCATGTACTTTGGTTCTACTTTCTGGTATTGTATTATGTGCAGTATTAACCTGCGGAGACTTGTTAGAGCTACTTTTCATTCAGTCTCTGCAGTTAATAATGATGAAAATATTGCAGAACAGAAGGGTTAACTTTAGCTTAGATAGCATTCTTAGATTTTTAATAGACTTGCTCACATTTTCAGCCTCCTATAGTCCCGAGAAATACAAGACTAAATCAACCCATTGGGCCACATGCAAGAAGCACTCGAACGAACAGCATTAGCAGCCACTGTTCGTTTTTTTGCCGATTAAGTTTGATATGCAACAGATATTCGGACATCCAGTCTCCCAACCCAATGCCGCTTTGTTGTGGGGTTGAGAGGCAGTCAGCAGAACCTCGATCTCCCAACTGTTGAACATCCTCTTATTTGGCCCTGATGCCATTTTTGTGAATCAACACACCAGGCCTTATATGGAGTTATAGGGGTGTTAATAATGCAAATAGTCAATTCTCGTGAACGCGCGCTCACTTACGCACAGGTGGAATGCATCAAGTTTACAAGTTAAGAGCGTTTCTTGAATCTGACGTGGCACACTCGCAGGAGCTCATCATAGGGGAAGAAGTAAGAGAAAGTTACGACACTGTTGATATCCAGTGGCTGTGACACTGTGCTGTAAAGCAACACGTAGCTGTCATGTGACGCTCTAGGCTAGAATACAAAGTTGTGAAGTGAAGTTTTTTGTCCAGATTTATCAAGTATTGAAATCATTTTAATTGCAGGACCATTAAGGATCTGTTTGGTCTTCCAGTGCATACAGCTGGTAGCCCAGTGGCAGCACTTCTGGGATAACATGTGTAAAGACAGCATGCATAAGCTCTAATGCTTTCATTTAAGCAAGCAAATGCAGAACAGTCCAAACTCCAAAGGGCATAACAATGCATGCAGAGAAGAAATCACCAGTTTTCATCAAAGAAGTCAGACATATCATCTTATAATTATATTAACACACTTGATGTGTCACTTCAAGTGCCCCCTTGTTTTTACATTAAAAGAAAAGATGTTGGATGAAAGACCGTTTATAAGCCCAGCCTTATCGTATCCGATATTAGATAAATGGTTGTGACTGATCCTGCCAGAGCAAATTACACATGAACTGTGGGATTCATCTGCTTCCCAGCCCACAGATTTATGCAAATCTTAAATGCAAGTAAAAAAAATAGAGCCCTAGCACAATCTGCCTTCATTTACTTCAGGTCACATCCATCATCTTGATGAAAGAGAAAATTTTGACATCTTTTTTTTAGATCTTTGTCATGCATTAACACTATTTATTATTGGTCTTTTAAGTACATTAAGGCATCAGCCTGGCAGGGAAAAAATAGAAAATGATGACTGCTGCTGGCTTCACAACAAAAAACTTCAGTAAGTGTCTGTGCGGCCAATTATTTCATAGCAACCATGGAAACCAGGGGGCATTATTTAACCGGCTGTAGCTTTGCTCGAGTTTAAAGGCTTAAATGAAACATTTTATACAGCCTCCAGGCTGATCACGCCGCAGCTCAGCCAGTGAAAGCAGAGATGAGAGAACAGATTTGTAAGTGTCCTGTGGCCATGTTGGGTAATTAACAGGTCAGTTACCAGTCCACGTGAAGTTCTAACTGGATTTTACGTGATCAATCAAAGTGAGTAATATTTCACATCAAGCCACAACCACCTCTGCCTTTTCATGTCTTCTTTTTTTCTTGAGTATCTGAATTAGATTCAAAACAGGAACAGCAAAAAACAAGCTGCTAATTTTATACATTATTCACTTAATCATTGATTTGTGCTTAATAAACTTCTTTTGATTCATCTAACTAAAGATCCAGACAAGCAAGAAGAGACATTTTCTTTTAATGTAGAGAGAGTGCAATGACGACACTCACAAAGTTTTTCCAGTATATCCAGACTGGCTTTTATTTGATTATGCAGTCATTATTTTTAATATGATTAAGTACCTTATCAACATTTTGTCATCCAATATGGTTAAATTAGCCATTTATTGCATTTTAATCAAAGAGGTGTGCAAACAAATTTATTTTTACGTAATACATTAGAGCTTAATAGAGTTATACTTCCCATTAGATTGTCTGGATATGTAAAGATGGTTTAAACTGAACCTCGTGTTTACGGTTCACGATGCAGACATTTCCAGAAAAGGCGTATTAATCCTCATTAAGCTTTGGTGATGCTGCGGTTGAGACCAGGTTGTAATTCACCTGATTCCTACCGGAGACCGTCAGGGCTGCGCAGCCTTCCCACACATCAGCAGCTTCAGGCTGGGGAAGTGACCTTCCTCTGGCCCCCACCGTGTCATTATGTACCTGATAATCCCTTTGCTATAAGCAAGAGGAAGTCAGACACCAGGGAAGCAGGGGAAGTAAAGGAAGGGTGGTCTGATTGTCAGGTTTAACTGGGTTGGCTCACATCTGTTCGTTTGATCATTCAACTTGTGTGTAATCAAACAAAACAGCTCTGCAGGGAAGTAATGTCCTATCGCATGAGGAGGACACTGCAGTCAGTGAGTCGAAAAAGAAAAAAGAAACACTTAAGAAAAATTCACATTACTGGAGATGAATTTTTCTGTGTTGTAAGAGCAGAAGTGAATTTATCATTAAACAATAGCAGTTGTCTACAAATGTTGGCAAATAGTTTTGCCATGCAAAGTATCCGTCATTCCTCTGTTCGTGGACTGATTATGCATGGTTTCTGTCTCTTTTCATTTTACTTTCCTTTCAAGGTCCGACCAACATTTATCACTAAAGTAATGTAGCGTTGAGCTAAAGTGCTGCATGAATGATTTTACAATTCAGATACACTGTGAAAATAATTATTAAAAAAGGAGCCTTGAGCATGAGTAAAAGAACATTTTATTATTATAGGGAAATGATCAAAGAGGTTCCAGTTAAACCTTCAGCTTATTTCCCTCATGATGGAAGGCTGATGATGTCATGACACGAAAAGAGAAGAGTGACAGTGCACATGAAGACCGTACATAGCATTAAACAGCAAGTGTTAAGTTGCTTTTGCAGGTTGGCTAAAGTGTAGAGGTTGCCATGGTAACAGGGATACATATATTTTTTTGGAGAGGTTTTTCAAATTTCATTACACCCCCCCCCCCACCCCACCGCCCCCACCCCTTTCCTATGAAGGCAGTGAAGGTGCTTAGCCAGCAAAAGGAAGCAGCCTAATCTTAACCAGCCCGGATGCAGTGTGTGTGTGTGTGTGTGTGTGTCTGTGATGTATCTAATCATTTGCTCCATCGTGCCCCGCCTGATGACTCGCTGTGACAGATGACTGGGAGGGCAGCCTTTCAACAGGATCAGATTGCTATCAGGTCCCGGGGGAAATAGCTCCTGTCCATTGCAAAATGGTGGCTTGACACTTGGGCACAAAAAAGAGCAGAGAAATGCTGTGCCAGCACCCCATATGACCTGATTCTGCCTCTTGCTCTCTTTCCTCTTTCTTCTGGGACCACTTGTCCCAGTTTTTATCTCGGGGTGTAGAGTCTGCATTGTTGTCATCACGCTCTTACTCTTTGTCCTTCTTCTAATTCACAGATGTGAGGCGAAGGACGATCTATGAGTACCATCGCGTGGAGCTGACAAAGACCAGGATCACCAATTCCACAGCAGTGGAAATGATGCCTTTACCCAGTAAGAAAAATTTTTGGCTTATTTGGAAGTCTCAATATTGAATTTTTATCATTATCAACAGGCACCTAAATCCTTTTTGCAGCTAATAGACTATTGATTACCAAGATGGCGTGACCTGTTATGACCCCTCTCATTCGCAGCCTGTCTCCAGTTCACCAGCTGTAGCGACTGCGTCTCCTCACAGATCAACTTCAATTGCAGTTGGTGCCATCGGCTCAACAGGTTGGACTGAAGGACATCTTTTACTTTCCTTTACAGGCTCCCTTTTAGCTTCTCACATTTATTTGTATTCACGTATCTAATTTTCCATTTTTAAAAAAATGACCTCATTTTGTCTTAGCTAGTTATCAGATAAATATTGTCATTATTAAAACAATTAAAAAATTTTAAACATAAACATAATTAAACCAAAATGCAAATAATTTCTGTTTAATCTATATTAATGCAAAATTAGCATATAAGTTGAAATGGTGTGCATTCATTTCAAATTTGGTGTCTGGATAAGTCTAGATAACTTGTGTAATGTAAAAGTACCTCCTAATAAGGTTAAATCATAACTTAACAAATAATTTGGGGATATTTATAATATCAGTTAAGCAAGGAGAGCGTAATAGAGAAGAAGTTAAGCTGAGATAGGACTACAAAATCAACATTCTGGTGGAGGTTGAGCCCAGTTAGAAGGTGGCAGAGATGTCTGATGAGACTTATTATGATGCAGGTTGTGCCATAGACACCCAATCAGTGGATAAAAGTCTCAGTACAAAAGGTACAAGGCTAAAACTATGAATTTTCTGGCTCTGGTTGACAAGACTCTGCATTAGAAATCTCTGCTGTGTAATCTATCACAGTCTGTGAACACATCTCGTCTTTCCTCCACAGACTTCCTTTTGGAAATCATGAATACTGGGTTATCCAAGATAAAACAGAGACAGACCCTCTGCTGTCTGCACACAGTTAAAAACAATACCACAGACGATACCAAACTGCATTCTGCAAGTGTTACAGCATGATTATGAAACAAGACAGTAATGCTAATGTTGTATTTATTCCAGACCAGTCAGACACCGGAATTAGTAGCAATATTAAAATAGAAATACAGCAAACAAGTCTTTGCACAGCTGAAATCCTCTAACAGGTCTTACATATACAGAAAGATACAGCAGTAGTTAAAAACAGATGATGCAGCACAGAAATAATACAGTCCTGTAACTGTACATAATCTGATTTATGCAACTTCCATTTCAGTCAGAATGCGGGTCTTATTGGGGAAAATTAGTCATATTTAGATAAAACAGCAGCTTCAGACGTTCACTCAGTTCACACCTGTTCTGCAAACTTCCACTTTTATCTGTCTAGTCTCCCTCTTCTTTAAACAAAGGTAAATGTATGAGCTGCTAAGGAAGTATTGGTGTACCTCCCCCAGAGTTTCCCAGCAGCTGAAATGGGAGCTGTGGTAGATTTTGTTTTCTTTTGTCAGATAGGCGAGTCAGAATTAAAAACGTAAGAGCGAGGGAAAAAAAAAACGATGGAGCAGTTTAACTTAAATCATCCGCAGGAGTCCAGAAAGTTTCATTTCAGCTGGAATGTCAGCAGATGTTTGCTGTCCTGATAAACTGAGCAGGTTGTCGAGTGTATTCAGTCGAGCTCGTGGAGCCAACATCACTTTCCTTTTGTTGATGCTGCATTTTGAATTCCGCATGCATCAAATATTAATCTGCCACTCTGGTATTTTGGGGTTATCAGTTATTCTGAGTAATGCGTCCGACTGGAGAAATGTCCAGCACCTGTGCTCTGTCCGCTTGAATTGGTTATTAAGGACTTAGAAGGAGCTTTAGATTGGACTTTCTGCCTGCTTGCATCGTAAATCCAGTTGGATTTTTTTGACAGAGACAAACTAGCTTACAAAGCAACGTGAAAAAGTGTTTTTCCACTCAGCAATTTATTGCCGCTGCAGAGACGTTCAGCACGCCTGTGGCAGTTCTCTCATTAGGCAGCATTTTAATGACTGTTCAGCTTTTGTATCCTTCAGCCACTTCCTTTTTTAAAAAAGTAAACATGCTGTTGGCACGCGCTAATTAAAAACCAAAAAGGCCTCGCTGGCTGCAGGGTCAATAAAAGCCAGCGGCATTTTGAGAGAGCAGCTCTAATGAACTTCTCTCACTCTAAAGTGGCGGGAAGGTGAGAATCCAGCTTTCATGCAAGATTACAAGTTGAATCAGTTTGTTATGGTGGATGTGAGCAGCTGAAGCTGAAGGTTAATAAAGCATGACAGACGCTGCAGTGGGCCATAAGTGTCAGAGCGTCTGAATGTTGATGTGTTTTGAGGAAGTGCAGGGATTTGTTTACCTGAAAAACACAGCTGGTGTGTCGCTGAAATGGCTGCTGGAGAGCCCAGCGGTGAATTTTAATATGTTCCGGTCTCGCTGTGAAATGCTGCTGTCATTTTATGTAAAATGACAACACAGAGCTCATAGTTATAAGATGCATCATGTAAACCTGGTCACTAATTAGAATAGAGACTTAAAGGAGTTATACCTAATATTATTTTAATCTTTCAAAGAAAAATGGTTTTTACACGGTATACTGTATTATTTGGTAAAAGGGGTTTGAATGATATAAATGAATCAATAAATCTATGAATCATGAATAAATGAATGGCCCATTGATTGCGTATATGTACGAGTCCAGGACATTTTAGTTAGCGATAGTGGCAAATTTTTTGCTTTGGCGTGACGCTCTTTCTCAGCCCATGGGGTTAACTTCCGTAACTCCCGGATTTCCTAGGGGAATTAGCTGATCGGAATCCGGAAGTTATGAAAGTTAACCCCATTGGCAGAGAAAGGTCGTCACTCCAAAGCTAAAAATTAGCCCCTATCGCTAACTGTAATGTCCTGGACTCATACATATGCGCAATCAATGAGTCATTTATTGTTATGGACTTAAAAGGGATAAGTTCGACTTCCCCCTTATACCACATAATATACCGCGTTGAAACCACTGTTCTTGGAAAGAATAAATCAGGTATAGCTCCTTTAAGTAAACCTATACAGTAAGTACCATTAGCTAAAATAGCTTCATTAGATAAATAAATAGCTCTCGTTCAGGTCAGTAATATAGAATCACAGTTTCACGATCAGCATTCAGCATTCCTTTATGGACAACATATAAGATTTATGTCATGAAAAGAAGAGTTTGAGCCAGTTACTTCCTAAAAAAAAAAGCTAAGTCTTATGCAGAATTTGTCCACAAAACAAGAACCAGGAGGAGTATCATCCGGTATGAGCTGGTACACATGCAAACTGTCAAAAACACGTTAAATCCACTAAATCTTCATGAACTTGGCAAAATTTGCGAAATACTTGCGAACGGATGATCATGCTGCAAACATTCAGAACAAAAAAAGCTTGAAGTCTGTCCAAGGACACAACAAACTCCTCATTTTTTTCTTCCTTTTTTTCCATTTCTTCTCCAAATATAGTCTCTTATTTCTATCAGCTCTGCGTTTACACTCCACTTTATGCCTGTGAGCCAAGACTTAACACTGGCAGCACCTCTCCTGCTCTGTGTTTCTGTATTTACATTGTTCCTACACCACATCTGACTGACTGCATGTGTTTTATTATTATTACAGCAGAGTTGCTGCCAAATTCATGAAGATGTTTTCTTCTTTCTTAGGACGTTATCTGAATAACCATATGACGAATATGCCAAGCAAATATAACATGATCTGCTCCATATTTCTACAGTGTCTATCCTCTACTTGAATGATGCATTCAGTGAATTTCTTGGATTAGATAAAAGAAAGTCCACAATAAGTGTGATTTGCAACCTGAAATGAGAGTAACTTCCAGCAGACATGGTAGATGTAGATATTTATATTTCAGTAGCTCATCAGCTGCACAAACCCAGATGTTTGCTTCTGGAACCATTGCCGGAATCATCTCTGCATGCTTTTGTGAACAACCCTGCTGAGCTGCAAAATATACAGAAGCGTAGTCTGGTTGTGTTTCAGTGAGCAGCAGGGGGTCCTGCTGAAAGCCTGATTGTTTTGTCTAAATCCTGCCCAGATTTTCTTGCTAAAGAAAACTCACATACACAGCATATGTTTTCTGATAGCTCTTATTCAGCCTTAAATAATGTTAATATCACTTCATTGAATGAAGTGGGCGCTGAAATCTGTTGTTTGAAGGACAATTTGCAATTACTATCCCATCATGAATGAACTGATTTTGCCACAAGTGAAAGCTGGGTATGAATACGATCTGATGCTCTTAACAGTAAAAAACTGTCTAAAGTGCAGCATCTGCAAAACTCTCAAGAATAATATTAGAGAGATACTGAAGAAGTAATTAGCGGGTTACAGAATCCATTGGTTTCATCCACTGGTTTCTGGGGTGATCAGTGTTTGAGGAGGAACTGGAACATAACATATTTTAAAAGCTGGATAGCCATTTTTTAAAAATACATCCTTAAATGTGTTAGTACAGTATATAATAAGCTTTTTGATTAGATTTTTTAAAACCAGTTGCTGCTGGTCCAGAGCGACATCGCAATGTTGGTTTGTTTTGAAGTCTTACATTAGTTGAAATTTGCTAACAAGTGAAAGCAGCTTTAATTGTTCTGTCAATGATAACTTGGAAAGTGGGGCATCTGTTTGTACTGCAGAAATTTATTTTACAAAGTAAAAAAAAACAGAGAATATTAATTCAATTGTTTATAAGATGATTCACACAATGCTTATAAAGGACAAATATGGTATAGGAATCTAAATCTCTCGACTGTTAACATGTTTATCTTTATTCTATGTAGCCTACATTGTGCGTGTAAACAAATGAGTCTGCTGATTTAGTTTAAGAGTAACATGTTGTCATTAATTCACAGAACTGCAGTGTTTGTGATTGTTTTTGTGTAATTGTTTCCAGAATGTCCCTAGATTAATATCTAGTATTATCTGATGTGGATTTGTGAGTTTCTGAAGATACTTAGTGAGATGGTAAGACACAGAACAGACACTTACTTATCTTTTTTTCATTATCCAATAAAACAACCTTACTTTATCTAACAATAAAAATAATTTATCCCATTTTTCCATTTATAATTAGTTTTGTTAAAAAGCAGTTTATGTAATAATATTTATACTAAAACATGAAGCAGCAAGGCATGTCACTATTTCACTATTCAGATATGTTTTAAGAATGTTACAAGTAATAACATGTAGAAAAAGTATTAAATGAACATAAAACAAAACTTCCATCTGTTATGTACCCACTTATTCCAGTGCAGGTCAAAAGGGAGCTGGACAGGTTGCCCATTTAACTCAGGTCTTAAAACAAGACAATAACACCAATAATAAATATAACATCAAAAAATGTTTCATCTGCATATTGAGTTCATCCTGCATGCAATACTAATAGCTTTCAACAAAACAGTTGGATTCGACAAAATTAAAAACCTATAAAGAGTCCAAAACGGGAGCAGCAGCAACAACTATTTACAGCTCCAGTATGGATGCAATAAAGACACAATAAACAGCTGATCAAGGAAAGATTTTATCTGGTAAAAAGTTTAAATATTAGCGCTTTAAGTGAATGCACTCGAGGATTTTTCACTATGCAAAGAAGACCTCATGTCTTCCATGAACGAGTGTGACTACAATAACGGAAATAACCGTCCAGCCATCCTACTGCGACTGTTTTCAAAACGTGAACAGAAACATTCTCCCTACTGGGCTCATTTATATTCAAATGAAGCTTCTCGACCCATTTTTAATTAACAACACTGTGGCCCATTGAAGCTAGGAGGCAACTGGCTGAGATGGATGGTGCTGAGAAGAAACAAAACACAAGCTCACTTCAGGGACACGTTCGTCCTGACCTGCTTCGTTAAATTGCACCTCGCTCCGCTTCCTCCTTACTGCTCTCTGGGGGGAAAGTGGAGGATTAAACGGAGGAATCTGTCTCGCCTGATTGAACAGATGGACTGTTGGGTGGTGGGGGGAGGGAGGTGTAAAAGAAATGGGATGATTAGAGAGGTAGAAAGATGAAAATGAACTTCTTCACATACAGTCATTACCATAACATAGTGCTGGGCAATAAATCGATTTTATCGATAAATCGAATTTGCTATTAATGAGGATTAAATTTTTTGAAAATCGAGATTTTCTTAGCCGAAAATATTTTGCCGACATTGCCTTCCCTCACCTGTACAACTGTATGCGTGAAAGTTATATTTTCATTGCTTACAGTGTCTAGGGCCTGCCAGCTTGTTTTACAAGTTTGTTTCACAACTTAAAATATCTGCACTTTGAATTTAGGTCAACTTCCTGAATGGGTGATTGAAATAAAAGCATTTTTTCCCATAAAATCTAATATTTGTGATCTGTTTTAAAGAAAAAGACAGGAAGATTAAAGAAAATCGATTAAAATCGGATTTGGTTTTAAAAAATATGAGATTTCATTTTTTGGCCATATCGCCCAGCCCTAAAAGAAAGTTTCAAAACAACTTTAATAATCTTTCACATTCTGCTCTTGCTCCTCTTAAAACAAGATCATGAAGACTCAGATAAGATGTTCAGACATCATGGTTTTTGCTGTGTATAAGCTCTGCTGAAAGATGGCCCTTGAATCACTTTACCCTTCATGCCAGACCAGACTCAACATTCAAGAGAAGAGAGTGTTTACACGAGGCTGAGGATGTCTGAGTGGATTTTTTCAGCTGTCCCAACTGTGAGCACTTAAGCTGGGAGAAGAGGGACTTTTATATATTTTTTATTCAGCTATTTCTCGTTAAGGAATTTGCTTCTTTTTATGGGGGGCATTTTTTCATCTACTAAAAATCGTATCTCACTATATGACACAACTCTGTATAATTTAAAAATGTTTAAGTTTTTCTTGTAGCTGCAGCAGGAGATGCATGCTGACAGGTTACTGGATTACTTTTACAGTATCACTGCAGAACTGCTTCTCATAATAAAATCATTGCCGATCAGCTCAAAAGGAGCATGAATCATTCATATAAGTTTCTTTTTTTAAACCATATGGATGGCCAGTGATTCCCCAGATGGTTTGTTTTATTTACACAAGAAGCATCTGATAAGGCAACGTCCAATAGGAAACCTCAACCGGTCAGACGAACCAAACGGAGCCATCGCTGAATGAGTTGCCTAAAACCTGCTCAGTATTGGTCTGATTGGTCCAAACTTTTGTGTTTTCACCATAAACGGAAAACTTTGAGACCGGAAGCATGAATGCTTTCATGATTAAGATCTCACAAATCAAACATGAGCAAGCTGCTCCCCAACATGACCAGGTGCATCTGAGTTGTCATAGGAACGGCTGGTGGCAGGACATCGAATGGGTTGGAGACAGTGTGACGATCTGTATCAAATTCTTTCCTGACATGTAGATTTTCCCTGAGCCCCAAAACACTTTCTGAGCCTAAACACACGGCTTCATGTCCCGAGTTTCCCGTCATCCCGCCTTGTCCTCTTCTAACAGCATGATACATTAAAACTCCAGGTCAGAGTTGTGGCAGCGGAGGGACATCATGCGACAAGTGATAGAAATATTTTAGCTGAACAGATGCCAACATTTCCCTGTTCCTAAGCTGGGTTTATACTCGCACGTTGTCTGCGTCAGGGGGGTTACAACATCACCACCGTAGGCTCTGCATAGGTCCACAGAGCCACCTCTTCCACACCTGACATGTAGGATACATGCACGCAGCTACGCAGAAGTACTCCCGTGTGATTGGTCAATCTCTGATACTAGTTTAGGATATTTGATTACTTTTAAACTGCAGGTAAAAATGACATAAAACTGAATTTGTCCTTCTCCGATGACAGAGAAGCCAAAAGGACTCACATGGAAAATGATCAGACCGTGCAGTTCATCTAACGGCGGCACAGAAACCCAGAAAGACTGATCAGTTCGTGGAATCAGTAGCTTGTAAACTTGTATGTTGAATCATTGAAAAAACTCTGCCTTGTTGCGTTTATGGGCCGGTACCAGCCCACGTCTGCCTGCAGATCCGGAAAAGAAATGGAAACCTGGCACGTTGACCCAGCTCAAGTATGAACGCTCACAGCCTCTGTGTCGGCTCGGCGCGGCCGACCAGACGCAGACGGCGGCGAGTATGAACCCAGCTTAAGACTTGATCAGATCACCAATGATTTAATCAAGAGGAAAGAGTTGACAGATGAATGGTAAAGATAAAGAAGACATTGTTACCCAACATTAACCCATCTATTGACATTCTGACTTCTGGCACACGAGGATGCGCCTGTGTTACTCAGTTTCATCTGAAGGCATTACACCAGGGATCAATAACGCCTGTGTGTAGACACAGTGGGGGCGGTCTGGCTATTCCAACAGAAATCTGAATGGGCTTGTGTGTTTAAGCATGGATTACCAATCAAATCTTTAATTTTCTTCATCTCAGCCAGATGCTTCTTTGCAGACAGGACCAGTTATCCATCATCTTTGACCTTCGAATCTTTTCTCCTTAAAACTTAAGCTTAGCAGGACGTTTCGACTTATTACAAGTAATATGAAGTAATGGAATCATTCTTAAGTACTTTTCTAAGTTCATTGAAAGGTAATGTAGGATAGTTTGTTTAGAAAGTCTGAAGGAGGAGATGGAAATGAGTTGAAGGAGAGAGAGTCGACTAAAGCCATCTCTGGATTTACTCATGAAAAGGACGAACGAATGAAAGTTGTCGCATTTACTCAAGAAAAGGCGACATTGTTGTGGAGTGAGAGTCGATGTGTAGTCCTGCTAACATCTTTTGAGTTGAAGTTCAGATTTCTTCTCATTGAAAACTTCTGCATGACATTTTTGATTTTCCTTGTTTTTGATAGTTACTATTCCTAAATCTAGTCCCCAGCAGGCGTCCACAGTAAACTGAGACTATGAAGCCTGCAACATTTTCAGCGTCATTGTATCCGGCTTCCCTCCCTTGTTCCTCTTTTCCCTCTCTCCTCCCAGTGGGCTAGCAGCACATTCCCTTCCCTCTGGAATTACAGGCCTGGTCTTGAATAGTAGGTTTTTATCCTCTGCAGGCTCAACCCGTTCAAAGGCCCAGAAACTGCACATCCTGCAAGGTGCAGTTTAGTGTGGTCAGGTCAGGGCCGAGAGGGAAACACCAGCGGAAGATGACGCTTCTCTGTTTGTCTTCTCTTTCTTGACGGCCTGCCTGCCGTTGACATGATTCGTCTGATTCCTGTTTTTGATCAGCGGTTCTGGATCAGGGCCCTTTGTAGAGACAGTTCTTTTGTAGCCCAGAGTTGGTTTAAATTTTTACATTTCAGAGAAATTTTATCATTACTGCACTTTAAACGTTTTACTCAATCCTTCCTCTCATGCATTCATAATTTCTGTGCAAGACCAGTGTAAGAATCTTGACAAGAAATGATAAAGCATTACTCTCTTACTTTGTTTTCCAAGCACATTAATATCTTATTATCATTAATTTAGTCTAAAAATGCTGATTTAAGCAAGTTGGCCGAGTTTTTCAACTGAGATCCATAAATGTCAACCGGCTTTCTTAAAACCGCAAACAGGGTTAAAAAAGCTGGAAGCAAGCGCTGCTTCAAGATTCCCTTGCTCCATAGGATGTACTTGATGTAATTGGAGATATAGAATATGGGGAACACTGAGCTCATGTTCGCCCAGTGCTGCCTCTTCACTTCATATATCTGTCCAGCTTTTATTCTATCTTGAATTAAGCAGGTTAAATGCTCCTCTGGCTCTAAGTTTAAGGTCAAAACATTCAGCTGCTGTTGGGTCTCCACAGGCCCACTGCCAACCCTGAACCTAAGCTGCTCCGGTCCAACAAAGATAGCACCAGTTTGTTGTTGCTGGGGCTTTGGTTGTCAACACAAAGAAAACAAACAAACATAAACTTTGGCTTTTATGGGTTGTTGGCTGGTTGTTGAATACTTTATTGATTTGGACTATGCTGGATTTGCCGGAGAGTTGTCACCATATGGGGTAGGAATTTGATTGGGCTGCAGAAATGTTAGGGAATGTAAATGTACACCTATGTGCAAAATATAATGAAAGTAAGTGGTTTCATTTGTCTCAGGCAAACCGTACCACTTCACTTTGCCCAAAACTGTTTATATCATCAAAGGCATTCCCACTCTGGAGTAAACTCTCTGTGTTATGCTTTCGCTCCCTTTACTTTAGCATCTGCATGTTTGAGTTTTTTTTTTGTCTCAATTTTCAACTTTTTCTTGCATTAACATTGGTTTCAAGTGCACAGCTTCCATTTCATCTTTTCTCAGAGTCATAAAAAAAGGATTAAGCTAATGATGATGTCTATTTTATTGCCTGATATTTGTTTTCATAAAGTTGAAAGGCAAAATATCTGAGGAAGAAGACCAAAATGAAAAACAGCCTTCAGGTCTGTTTTCCTTTTCTTCTTCTGTTCTTTTAAATAAAATTCATTTATGAAGGCTGTCCACAAAATCCCATTAAAGAACGGACCGTTTCTGCTGGGGACACAAAAAGGCGGGTGTTTGAGACGATACCTGTATGCACGACTGTTGCATGTCTCTGGCGTAAAAGTCTTTATCTATCTAACCTTAGAAGAATAACAATGAGTCCTCTACATGGCATATATCATCATTTCCTTTTTCAGCTATTTTCTGTTTCTCTGTTGCCATGTTTCACGAAACTAAGTAAAGCTTTGAATGATGCCATTTCACCTTTCCTTAAGCTACACCACACGGGAAGAAATAGGTCACAATCCCTGACTTACTTGTACTCCCAGTTAAACACAATCAACATTTCTTACTGAAATTTTCTTTAATAAAATACATTTTTTAGTGGTTCCTGACTTGGAGTACCTGGACCCCCAAGGGCGTCCCCCCAAGGAGCACAGGGGGTCCCCGAAGCTTTGACTATTCAGAGCCAATGTGACTTGAATGAAAGGCATGTCCACAGAGATGAGTTGAGGTGTACTCGCTGAAGTTTTGTATCATTTTGGGGTTTCTTTCACATGGAACCGAAGCCTTGGGAGCCTGAAAACACTTTGACCATTTCATTAATGAGATGTCTGAGAAATGTCACAGTGCAGATGATTCGTCCGGATTTTGAAAAAGAAGAGAAAAGTAAGGTAATTATTTCAACTTTTTATCTAAGGACAGAACGCAGCCAGAATGCATCATTTATGGTGAGAAGCATCAACACAGGGTGGGCAGGGGGTCCGCGGCGCTTTCATAGTTGCATGAAGTGGCAGAAACAGAGTTTTACTCTGCTGTCCAATAAGGCTGAGTCTCACCACTTATTACCTGAACCCATTAGATTTCAATTAAATTCTATTTAATATTGATCATTCACAGATATTCATGTGACAATGCAAATTTTCCTTGAATGTCAAAGATTGTTTTTGTAAAACAAGAAGCCTGTTTACATGAGAATCAAAGTCAGATATCTGTGAGTAATCAGATTACGAATGCACTTATGCACCTTATCTGAAAAATCGTCTGCTTGTACCAGTTATCAAATTTATTTTGGAGCGTGTGCGTAGTGACGTCACTTCCTGTAATTATCAAAACATTGTTTTGTTGAACATGCGGCGCCCATGGTCTTATCATTAGCTACTAATGTGAGAGGTAATAAACTGTGCCTGTAATAATTTTAACAGGTAAATATGACCCAACCAATCACAGAGTTTTATGCATTAATATTGGATTAATGAAGTTTGAATGGATTCAGATTGATGAATCGGTTCTTTAGAGCCAGCTCTGCTATCAGAGTGCAGTTTATCCCTGCAGTGGTAATGACACAGAAAGTCTTTCATCTCAGATCATGTAGTTTAGAGTTGTTGCTTCTGCAGACCATCTTTAAGGTTATATAACATCACCGCACAAAGGTTAAAAATAGTATCCGTGATTCTTAGAAAAGTAACTGCATGAACTTAAAAAGGAGCATTTTTTCTGTACTTGTGCAGCACTGTGGGACTAGTTCAGACAGCCTGGATGTATACAGGTGCCACCTTGACAGCAACAAGGGGAATGAAGAAAATGTTGATTTTTACATGTAAAGACAAAAGTTTAACATCCAAAAAATGAAATAAATGCCAATGGAAAACATCCAAAAAACCAATTATCCAGTCTATGCTGTGCTGTGCCGTACTTTAGCTCAGCGCTGTGAAGGGAATTTGAAGCTCTTGTCAGTGACACCTCAGCTACGACTGCATGCAGCCATCTCTGCTTCCCCCTGTTCCTCTCCTCTGGGCTGATGGAGCCACGGTGTCCCCGCTGCTGCTGGCTCTGGTCCACAGACATGGTGTCCCTGTCCAGCTCTGGTGTCTCCACATAGCAAACGCATTTGGAATGGAGGTGCACATAATGGAGACAAATGCATCAGTTCAAGAGACAAAAAAAGTAGATTCTGGACAGAGAAGAACATTTATGGACAACACGGGTTGAAGTTCTAATGAAAATTAGTTTAAATGCTAAAATCTGTGAGTTAAATTGATATATAGCTCATTGAATGATACTTAAATGTTGTGAAAATCTTGGTTGCATGAAGTGTTACACCATCATCTGAACCCAGTAGACTAAAGTGATCTTAGAAATCTGGATTTTGTTTCCATACCTCCACTTTCATAGACTCAAGCCCACCACAGGCTTAAACCCAACCCCACTTTTTCTCTCTCCTTCGCAGCTCCCTGGGGCCCATGAAAAGGGAATAGATTGAGTTTCCTAGAAGCGGTGCCTCAACAATGCTCCATGCCTCCGGTCACTTAACTTCTCTGCCATTCTTCGAGTTTATCTTTCAGTTAATATTACCCAAGCCTTTGCCAACATGCTACAGCTTTCATTTGTTTAGTATAAGGGGAAAGTAAATATTCCAGCGGATGAAAGCTTATTGGCATCTGTTTCTGATGTTTCTCATGCCACTCCCCCCTCCAGCTCCATGACCACATGGTATTCATAGTATTGTTACCCCTAACAAACCTCCCAACTGTAAGAACTGTAGGCATGCCCAGCCAAGTTTTCTGCCGGAGGTTAGCTCTGCTGACAACACTGCAGCTATATTCCCTTTCATCTCTCACATCGCCAATGCCCCCCAAACAAAAACACAAAGGCATGCCAGACTCCAGGTGGGTGTTGCTTTTCATCTGAGGAAAAATGAAAAGTTAGAACCTGTCCATGTTGTATGTTCAGTTCCGTTGTGTAAATTCTGCCTGGACCGGTTTTCAGCAAACGGATTATCTTCACATGGTGAGTGTTGGGACCTGAACTGGTCCCAGAGGGGTCGCAGACACAGCAGCTCGATGTTTCCTGAAGATAAATGAGAGAATTTCCTACAGATTGAGCCACAGCTGCCTGTCCACAGTGATGCTTGTCCACTTTTAAACTTTCTGTGTGGGAAATCACATTTTAAATTTCAAAATCATACCTGTGCAGACTTCAGAGGTGCGCTAAAAGGGTTTGTAGCATGTCTCTTTGGAGGGGATATTATAATATATATATATTATATCATATATATTAATTTCAGAAGCTCTGGTTGATTGGTTATTGGCAGAGTCATATTTGCAAGTTGTTGCAATCTTTACATGAACATACAAGGGAAGAGAAACACAAAATACCCCAGTTTTATAAGAGATAAATCTCTGAGAAAGATCTTTTTGTGCGTCACAATGTTTTACTGTAGAAGTCATAAACCAATTTGGGACAGATCATGCAGCCTGGCTTCATAATGGAGTAAGTTTTATGCTTCTAACCTGTGTCCGAAGCATTCAGCATGCAGACGTTTGTACTGTGGCACTGATTGGATTCCATAAAGATTTTTCTGGTAGCGTTTTGGGGTTTCTAATGAAAAAATTGATGGAAAATTGGAATATATATAGAGTAGCGGCTCAGAAGGGTATTGGAAAATGTGAATCAGCTCTTAAACTAGTAAGAAGCTGTTTCTGGCTTCAGACAAGAATCATGGCCAACACTCACCAACAAAAGGAATAAAATCAACATTCGCTGCTGAAAACAATTCCTAATAACATCTTTCCTTTTTTCTTTCCTATACATACCAGAGCAGTTGGTTTCTTTTGGATCTTACTAGTTTTATTCCAGATTGCAGGTTCTGTTGATCAAAGCCATGTGCAACTTGGCTTAAAGATGCAGCCTTAGCTTCTGACACCATCCAGTCTATGATATTCCCTCTTAAGTCTAATTTAATCTCCCTTCACGTGTGTATAAAAGATGCAGAAGATGGACAGACGTTTTTTCGGTCATAAACATGATGTAAAGTAGAGCGAACGGGAGCTTTATGACCCATTTATGCACTACACTTAAGATGGATACGGAGATGGTCTGTCACCACTGCAAACTGTGGGGTCAGGGTCGACATGCAGCGCACGAAAGCAACAAAGATTTGTGATTGGTCAGTTCAGTATGCAGGTCGCATAAGCCAGTTAACAAAAAAAAACCTGATTCATGCTCTTTGTAAAACATGAAGAAAGTTTGCTGTAAACTGAGTTTGCCACTTAAGGGAAAGCCTGTCGGAGACATTAAGATGGAGCAAATCAGCAAAACCCTTTGTTTAACTCTGTTTGTTGGCATTTTTTGTATAATTGGAAAATAGATAAAAAGGCCGTAATTTCTGAGGATAATTGCACATCGTTCACCGTTAACATTTGTGAATCCACACAGATTGCTGTGGCCTCAGCTAATCAGCCAGCTGCAACTTTAATCTGTAGTAGATTTTTTTTTAATTGGACGTTCCTTTGAGAATGAATAACACATTCACTCAGAAGAACAACAAACAAAGACACACACACCAGCAAACGTCCAGCCAGTCAGATCAGTGTGTCTGACAGACGGACGCACCAGACGAGGGTCCAGATGAAAGAAAATGTTGAACTGTAAACAGCAGCTGAGCAAACATCTCTGAATCGCTGCACTCAGAGGCTTTTCTTCTATTTTGTTTGGATCAAAATGATGGTCCTTGCTGACCACCATAAGTCAGCTGTGATTGATCTCTCCCCTGCTTGCCATAGGCCTCTCATCTGTGGGGGCGTTGCCTTGGCAACGCTGGCTTTTGGCTCATTTGCCATTTAGTAGAGCTGAATTTCCAAGAGATTATTGTATTTTGGTTATTGAAATTGCACATTTAAATATGACCTTGTTGAAAGCAACTGATACAGATTCAAGAGTTCATTTTGTTGGACTCATCTACTTAAATATGTTTTCTTTTTTCCCACTTTTGTGTTTTAACAGTGCATGCAGTCAGCCGTCATGGTTAAATTGTTTCTGAATCAGACTATAAAGACCAGAGCACATTAAGGTCCCATAATTTTACCGCCCACAATCCTCCAGAGCCCACGTGAGAAACTCCAAACCATCACAGTTGTTGCTGCATTTCCTGTGTGTACACAGCAGTTGTGAATTTTATCCACTCAATAATCGCTTTTTTAAATTCACTACTCTGGATAATAATAATACATTTATCCTGAGTAGGGAGTAGTCGAGAAACAAAGCTGCCGGTTTCAGTTTTATTTGGAAGAAGAAGACAGGTTTTTTTGGATGAAGTTGTACCAAGAACAGGAAAAGTTTGTTGTAAATAATTTTTTTCTTTTTTCAAAACCATCAGATTTGGTTTTATTGTGTTCATTTAACGGGAAAAAAATCCCTCAAAAATCAGTGGAAGTGCAGGATTTTGGGCCGGGCACTTTTCCATTCTGATTGTCATTCTTGGGATTACAGTAGCCTACTGTACTTGCATTGGAAGCCTGGCTGTGGCTTTGGACGCTTCCAGCATGTCAGTCGATGCTGTAATGGAGACCACAAAATGCTTTAGTAAAGCTGGCAGTATGCTGCGTGCTTTAACATTTCAGATTGGATGGAATCTGCTGGACTTTGTCGGCAACTCTACAGTACTACATACTGACTTGAATATTCCTCAAGTTGTTTTTATTCAATGGAAAATTGTGATTTTTCTGCCTCCTCTATTTTTAATCAGGCAGTGTGGGTTTGACACTTGTTTGTTTGAAGAAAGAGACTATCAGCGTTACAGTCTTGCTCACAGTCCAGTAGTCATACCCAGATGTGATGCATTGGGGGGAGGGGGTGGCGAGCAACGGTCCTACAATGTACAATATAACACTGTCATTGGGACACTTTTACTGCTTCCACCAGCTCAATGGATTCATTACACAAGCTCTGCATCACAAGAGCTCATGTGACTTCTTTAGCTTTAGTCACTGCACTGTTTTAGGTTTATTGTTGGTCTCATGAGTCAAAAACAGAAACCTCATCCATCTTGGAGATTTCTGAGGATGCCAAAGCTGGAACAAATGGATAGCCTGACCCATACCAGCGCTATTGAAGAACTTTTGTCTTTAATTTTTTAGTGCAAAATGCAGACTCTTGCACAGAATATGGGATCAAACCTTGACTATCTAGCTCAAAGAACTTGTAATGGATTTTTTCTTTACATACTTGGTTCTTGCTTTGATGAAGAGTATGATTAAAATGTAGGAATATAATTGGGATTAAGCTTAAGAACTGATTCATTTAACCTCACATGAAAAGTTGTCAGTTTGAAATCGATTTAACACCCCAACACCGCATGTTCTGACTGCTTCTCTACTTATTACAGTGATATAAACCCTTTTTCTGTCAGTGATGGGATGGGTTTCAGGACAAATTGTAAAAGTTCGCTTAGTGTGTTCCCGTTTGTTTCTTGGCGTGACATGCCGTGACGAGTCAGGTGAAGATTCACTCATCCTGCAAACTTTTTCCGTATCCACCTGTCTCTCGCTAATACTGCGGTGGGGAAAGGAAGATAGAGCACTTTATGGCTTAAATCCATCCGTCAGTCAGTCAGTCAGTCAGTCAGTCAGTCAGTCAGTTTATTTGGCCTTGTAGTTGCAGGGGTCCTGAGTTATCACATCTAAAAAAGAAAAACAGTATAAACACCCCCGAAACAATCCAAGCCTCGGTGAGTCAGGCTTTATCATAATTATCAGATTGGCAGGCGCATCTTTTAACAATTTAACTGCATGGATGAAACTACTTCATGTATAATTTTTTCCACATGGTATGCATCCATCACCGAAGCTCCATTATGAAAGATAGCCCCACTATAATTAAGTACAGCAGCAGGGCCTTGTTGGATTGTCAAACCACAGAACATGTCAGAAGATTCTGCGCCGAAGACACTGAGCTTATTCTGGCATGTGATCCCACTCCGTCTGTAATTGAAAGCTTGTGCTCCGTTAAAAACTGATCGTCCATCTCGTAATTACCTTTGATGGTATTTATGCTGTCTTGTATCCAGCCTCCAAAGGAGGCACAGACTACTCCCCCAAGTCCCAAAACCTAGATGCGAAGCAGATGGTGAGGCCGGGCACCCTCCTGCATCATTCCTCCATGGGCCTCCACTGCTATTTCAGGTGCTGCTGATGAGACTGTGCATGTGGAGATGCAGCCACAGGATTGATGCGGTGCAGCATGTCCCAGATAATTTCCTACGGAAACTGCAATCAACAAGGAAGAATTTAAGAGAAACTTTCTGAGAGTTTAAATAAAAACATTCCTGCTTTCAGCAAATGTGACGGATACATCCCAGACTAACTTATTGAAAGTTAAATGATGTTCAGTTCAGCAGAGAAAGAAAACACTATCTCTCTGGCTCACTGAAAGTGGCCAAAGCTGTTTTTATTAAAGTCTATAGTCTCTCTCTCTCTCTCTCTCTCTCTCTCTCCCTCAGTGGGTTGACACAGTGGGTCAGTACCCGTCCTGCTTACAAGGCACTTTCTTTAACAAAGGAACAGGCCTATCTGGCAAATCAGAAGCTCATTTGAACTGCAAACTTTGTACATATTTGCTGCCATGAATGGGGTTATGGGAAGTATGTGATACGTCCTCCAACGGAGTACTTGGATAACATCCAGCTGAGAAACAAAAGGGCTTTGGATCAAACTGAGCACACAAAGGGCATGTAGTGCTCTGTAATTGTTTACATCACCAGCATGTGCATTCTAGGCTGGATTTGTTGCTGACAACTTTATTACTTTGCTATCCACTCTGCCTTACACAAGCTTGGATATATACCTTAAAAAAATCAAACAAACAAACCAAAAGGACAATTTTTTTTGTAGTTCTTTCTGCTGTTAGTGTGAAATTGAGCAAATTGCGTGCAAACTGGTGCAAACTCATATACCTGCTGCACCGAGGTCTCCACATGCGTTTACCATACGTATTAACACAGAGCAGCCCAGATGTAATAGAGGACAAACCCTCACTAACACCTGAAAATGATTGTGGTTTAAGAAAAACTTACGGTGGTTTAGAGGTTTAAAGGCACTGAACGGCCTCGTTTGTCATCCTCTGCTCATTCTGTTACATGAAGCAGCCAGAAACCTGACATGGCTCTGAGCACCGGCTTTACATTAAGCCCTGTGATAATCAAAAGGAGGTGCTCGACAGGGCCCAACCAGCAAAGTAGCTTCAAATATTTGCCTCTGGGATTAGATGACACCGTCGCTTGTGTAGTTGTCGGGTCATAATCTGAGAACATGCTCTTAATAACGAAGGGGTAAATACATTTTTTTTTTTTTTTAAACATGAGAGTTAAGGTTCATTTTTGGGGAATTTTGGATTAAATGCTCTGGCATTAATAAAACCATACAGTGGGATAGCTTAAAAAACATCCTCAATGCTCTTGCTTCTTTTCCGGAGTCAACATTTATTTTTCTCTCCGTTGCCAGGCCATCTCCCACAAGGAGCAGTCATAATCCATAAACATGGGTGATGATGAGCTCATCACTAAGGGACACAGGTTTGGAAGAAAGTGCTCTTTGGTCCCTGTGCTCGTTTGTCTCTGTTATTGTTCTACTTCATGCAGGTTTACAGAAGATTTTTTATGTTTATTGGTACGATGATGTAGTTCAGCTATGATATTATTAGATATTTTGATATGACTCATAAATAAAGATGGATAATTTCCGAATGGCTGGAATGAAAACAGTCAAAGTCATCTAAAGGCATAAACAGCAAAAGTTACAAGAGTTATCTTGTGCAAATTTCTATTGAAACTCAAACGCAGAGCATATAGCCGACCCTCACCATGTGGGTTAATTCCAAAGCCCTCTTCCCTTGTGGACAGCCCCATTTCCTTTTTACAGGTAACTTCTAGCGGTCGTTTTCTGATATGTCAACTTGTTGCTGCAGCTCTTCTCGCTTCTACTTGATGTAGAAAACATGAATGATTTAACGAGTTGCAGTCATGAGTGTAATCATGTCAGATGATCCAGTTCTGAACTTTGCATCATCATCATCGCCATGTCTTTGTCTTCATCCCCCCATATCCTCCCATTCATCTGAACCTCCTCCTTAGTGCTCTTTAGCCTGGTTTTTTATATTGACTCCTCATTTTCAGGCCAAGCTGTCCTTTGCTGTCCATGTTATTTGTGGTGGAGAATCAAACTGCTGCAATAAGCCTTAGGTGAATTGTTTTGCTCTAAATAAATCAGTTAGATCCCTTCAAGACTGACGAATAGAGCAAAGCCTTTTATTTAATTTGATGACTACATTAGACCCACGTCTATATGCACCTCACAGCCCTCTTTGACTGGATGCTTTCTATTTGAGTCAGCAGCTGATTGGCCATTAAGTAGCTGGATTGACTAAATGTTGAGCTCCTAAAAGACCTCTCAGGAGTCTTTTCCTCATTTTCTGCTGCTCTTCAGTGATCTCATCAAATGATTTTTATCCTCGTTTTGATTGACTGTAATGTGGTATTTATTAATGCATTCATATAAAGCAGGTTGAATATATTCAGATATAAAGGTAGGCATGCATGTAACTTATAAAACACTACAACTCCAAAAGCTTTGGTTTGCTTTAGTGTCTGAGTCAAGGGATTTAAAAAAAACCCCACAAGATTTCCTTTATTTTGCAGGTCATTCGGTGGTCAGTGAGTGTTGCACCTTGATGGCTAAAACCCCACAACTACACATGAATGGGTAGTTAAAGGCGCTGTAAGCTGAGGAAATCAAAGCGTGTGACATTCATTTAGTTTGTGGTGTCCGATGGAAATCAGCTGCACGTGAAGCAGCGCGTGTCGCTGAAAACCATCCGAATACTTTCTGTGACTTTATATAACCGGAGACGCAGTCAGCTGTGACGCAGCGCTGGTGTTTTATTTCATGCAAATGTAGTTTAGAAGATATAAGGAGCACAAAACCTTTTTTAGGAGTGTAAAACTAATTTATTCCTTCCAAGATTTTGCTTTCTGACCAGTAAAGAACCTGAATATTCCTGATTTACACATACTTTTAGTTGAGACTGAACAGATATGTTGTGTGCATTTGAAAACATTTGTATTCCTACATTTGTGAGGAAAACCAGAAAAACAAACTGCTAGGAGTGCTTCAAAGATTCTTGGAGAGGTTGTTAAACAGGAGCCGATGAGCTGCAGGTTTAAACTGAAACTGTTTCTATCTGAGTTTATTCTTGTTACGTCTGCAGTGCAGAGCAAAGTACAATGATTTGTCCTCCTGTGGACAGAAAAGTTAAAAATAAAAATGTTTACTTTATTATTCTAAAGGACTTTGCTTATTTTGATATATTCTTCATGAAAAAGTCATAAAATGCATCATGACCACCTTTTAATGGCTTCATCATTTAACATATGTCACCCTGGGAAACACCAGAAGTTAGAGTTATGTGTATCTGATCTGGGATCCCACAACACACACCAGAACACACAAGTAGGGTTTTAAAGTTCCCAAAAAGAATCCCTTTGTAAGGAATTTATTCTTTAGCTGTTGATGTTTATCACCATAACTGCAGTAATCCGTTTTGGCAACGCATCCTGAAGCTATGAGCTTATGATTTTATTTGCTTATTATCATATTTATGATGACATCCAGTTGAACCAAGAGATTTTGGGTTGTGTTGCATCTTTTAGCCCCGCCCTTCCAAAGAGAGCTCACCTTTCTCCATCTGTGTATGTGTGCTTCTAAATCACCTCATTAACGTGTTTCCTCTGCTCAAGACTTCTGGCTGAGGCTACTTTCCTTCAGGAAAAATCAATTATACAAGGTCTGAGCAAGATGGAACACAGAGGAAACGATATGTGTGGCTGTGGTCAACAAGCGAGGTGTTTGTTAAGAGCAGTGTTTTCCTGTTGAGCATGCATGTCTCTCTGACTAGCATGGCTCCTTAGAAAGATCATCTTGTTTGGGTCTGGATTGGATGCTGTGTGTTTAAGCCCCCTAACTCAGGTTGCATCTATTTCTGTGTTAATTCAGCAGCAGTTTGGTTGGTCAGGTCAGCGTCGCTGCAAGCATTAAGTAGGACATTAAGTAGGCTGTTCTGTCCTTTTTGCTCACGCTGAAGTGTCAGAATTGTCTGTTTGTTGGTTTGAACACCTTCATTCTTGATGGAGCCCCATTTTAAAGTGTTTACCTTAAAAGAGCTGAACTCTTTTATAGCCGGGACTGTTTGAGATAACAGCAAGATTAATTTATTTTTAGAAAGTTAGCATCCATTAGTTGCCTGAAGTAAACCGTGCATATCTCCTCTTTTGCTTTGTTTTGCTGTTCATGGTTATTAGAACATGTATACTCTGTGAAATGATGGTTTCCTCCTGTTTTGCCTGAGTCAATGTTTTCCATGTGAACTTGTTTCTCAGCCGTCAGGATTTGGCTTCATCTTTATTTATTTGTTTCCTTCCTTTGTTTTTGTTTTTTCTCCAGAGATCAGAGCCCAGTTGGTGGAGCAACAGAAATGTCTGGACCAGCAGACGGAAATGCGAGTCCAGCTGCTGCAGGACCTCCAGGACTTCTTCAGAAAGAAGGCAGAGATTGAGATGGAATACTCCAGGAACCTGGAAAAGCTGGCCGAGCGCTTCATGGCAAAGACTCGCAGTACCAAGGATCACCAGCAGTACAAGTGAGGAGAAATCCTTTTTCCCTTGATCTGTTCTGTTTTCCTTTTCTGTGGCTGTGAAGTTTTATTTTTAGGTTCTGGGTTCTTCGATCGCGACGCTGACATGATGATGGGCTTCATATGCTCATGTTAAAAACTTACAGCACTTCAGTGGTTTTACGTAAATTTTAATATCTGTAGTTTAGCTTTTAATGATTCAAAAATTCACACGTCTGAAAAATCAAACAATCATTTCCGTAGCAGCTATCAAGCAGGTCAGCAGTCTGCATCGTCTTAAAACGCACAAAGTTTTCAATAACTGAGGGGATTTAGAGGTGCAGCCGAATCAAATGATCAAGCACAGAAATCTTTCATCCTGCAGGAAAACATCCAGTTAGCGGTCACTATGGAAGTGGTTCCGAGGTCCTTTTTGAGACAGAAAACCTTGCAGAGAGCAATTATCAATGCAGCACTCCAGAAATCAGGTATTGACGGCGCCTGTCAGGAGTCATTCCTCTGAAAGCCACATGACGGGCTGCTGGGAGCGTAGCATGTTCATCATGTGATTAATACCCCCCTCAGGTCAAACACAGGAATGCTGCTCTTACACTTTGGGGATTTTCTTCTACAACTTCAGAGACCAGGCAGGATAGAGGAGAAGATGGAGGCAGAAAAACTGAGTGAAATCCTGTTTCACAGTGATTAGAATCTCAAGATGTGGGAAGCCTCATAAGTTAATGTGCCGATAACCCGAAGCTACCATGGAGAGTGAGTTCTTCCCCTCCCCAGCCGACGCTTCTTCAGCTCATCCAGGGGGTCCCGAGCGTTCCCTGGCCAAAGTTTATCTTTGACATCTTGGAGACATCCAGCCATCAGAAGTAAATACTCTGGTTCTGTCGTTGTGAACAAGCTGTAGAATGGAAGTGTTGAATTTCCTTTCACACTTGGTCTACTTGCTGGAGCTGTGGAGGTGAATTAAAAAAGAAAAATATATTCTGGCTTGTCCTAATTTCTTCTATTTTTTCTTCTCACTTTTTCCTCCCTCATTCCTTCCTCTGTGTTCGCTTTGCATCACAGTTTGACTCTGAGCCTTTTTATAGATCTTGACACAGTTAGGCGTGCTGTAGTTTTTGGCCTTATTGCACTCTAAAAGTCTGCTCATGGAAAAAGCAAGCATTAGCATATTGTTTAAACGTGCGGAGGGAGCAAAAATAAAGTGTATGTTTGTCCTTCTTGCCTCTGAAAAAGCCCCGCTCTGCGATGGCTCTAACAGCTGTGTGGGTCCGTGTGGAGACTCCAGTGTGGCACTCTGTGGTTTCCATTGTGTGATGTAGTCTGGTCAGTCCATTGGCTGTGTAAACATTTGGCAAGTGGCAATGAGAGTGTTTCTTGAGTAAATACAGGACATTTAGAAAAACATTAAAAACCTTCCTGTGAGTTTAAATCTTGCGGTCCATTTCGTATGTGTGTGTTCACATAAACACACGTACAGTAAAGCTTCAGTTTCCTCCAGGGTTGTTTTCACGGGACAAATCTGTCGGTGGTGTAAAGAAGAGTGGTTAAGTGTGTCGGCTCAAAACACCAGTTTTCACGATTTCTCGTTAAAACAAGACGCTAAATATGCTGAGCAGGGGCTCATTTTTCATTTTCTCATTTTCATTTTTCCTTAGAAAACAATAGTAAATATTACTGAACTGATTTAATCATGGCATAACTGCCCCTTTTGCAGATTATTGAATAAAATTAAAAGACAGCTGTTAGTAATTAAGTCTTGTCAAATATATTTGCATCAGGCTTTATCACAGACATCACTCACAAATCAAATCACACCAATAACTCAGTGAGTTATGCGGAAGGATGAGCCGTCTATCACTACAGTTTCTGTTCTTAGAGTCATGGAGGACAAACAAACTACTTCTAAACGAACCCTTTGGTAAGAAAGAGGAGCAAAAGTTTGCATTGAGGCTACCTGTGAGAGAGGGAGAGCCTAAGCTTGGATAGTTAAGCTGCTGAAATCGGCCCGTTCACCCGCACCTCCAGTTTCTCATCTGCCTGATCTGTGAGGCAGTTTTCCAACATGCTGCAGTAGACTGATATATTAACGTATGAATACTGTTGCTAGCTCCATGTGAATCGGTGCGGAGCAGTGTGGTAGGTGCTTCCTGCATAGAGTTAGTGATAGTTACAGATTTACGTGACCCCTCACCCTAATATCACTTGTTAGTCTGAAGCTAGCATTCGGGTCAGTTTAGTTGCTGCAGTGGGTCCAACATAAACCACATCGGACCCCCCAAGTGTCTGTACTAAGCTAAGCTGAACTAAGAGAATAGTGGCTGCAAAATTTGTGTTTAAGAAAAGCTGCTGTCAGGTTTGGTTGTGGAAGCGAATGAGTTTCCTTTTTTGCATTTATATGCAGGATTTATGCACAAATATGCCAAATAAGTTTCCTTTCTCACAGTGTTACAAGCTAGGACAATATTTTGAATAGTTTATTACATGATTCTCCTCGGGACTGAAATGAAGCTTTTGTGTCAGGAATCGCACACCTAGTGCCTGCGGTGGGGTATTTCCCAGACCCGCTGCAGGAGAGGAATGCTTGATGCTTCAGGAAAGGAAAAAGAAAACAGTCAGTCTGCAGTGAAGATAGATGATGTCTTCGCAGTCTGACTTCATTTTAAAATCAACTTACCAAGAAATAAATCTATTTGCAGAAATATACATGTTTGTAAATGTTTTTTTGTTTTTTTTGCTCCTGCACAGAAACTTAACAGCTAACTGTGACATAAGAAAGTAAGCAACAGGCTAATTTTATCTGTGCAGTCTGAACACATTAGTGGCATTTTACAGTCTATGGTGGCTGCACTAAGCTGCTGCAGGTTTGCATCGCATGGCTCAGTTAAACTCCTTTTTAACTCCCACAAGGACATTTAGCTTCTCTGGCACGCACACCGCTGGGTAAAATGGGTTCTGCATTCACAGTGTCCTGCACTTAGATCAGCGAATATTCCTTTCTTCATGCTAAATACTAACAGATCTTTGTGTTTTATGTTTTTATTTCTGATCATGCTCATCCAGTCAACTGGTCTATATTTGATTCACACAGTTTCAGAGACATTTTGTGTCACTTTGTGGTTGAAAACTTGGCTGAAAACCCTGCAGTGTATAACGTGATACATTCGTAATTCAGTGGATACCAGGAAACAGAAGACTACACTATGATCAATTTTACATGTCATACTGTAATAAATGCACTAAGAAAATCTTTGTGAAAGATTTTCCCACACTTTGTTAAAGGCCCAAATAAAGATGGACTTTCACACCATTTTTCTTTTGTTGAGCTTTAAAGGGTTATGTTGAGCTCATACGTAGTTCTACATTCAGGAAACAGTGTATTAGACATGGTGTTCAACTGGGCAAAGCAGCTAGATAATGGATTTGAAAATACATACAAAATCTATTTACTTGAATTACTTTCTAAGATAAGATGCTGCAGGATGACAGACAACAGTAGCTTATGAGTAGCAGAAACTTTACGTACATGTTAAAGCAAAGAAAAAAAAAATCAGTGCCCTTTCTCTTAGTCAGACAACAAAACAACAGGACATCATCCCAGTGCCCAGCACACAGCAGGACTTTGTTGGGAAACCATTCATTTGTGCTTGGATGGCTGTTTGCACGACAGACACACAACCAGCCAACAAATACGAGCAAACATTCCCCCTTTCTCTCCGGACTTTTCTTAAACACACACACACACATGCAAGCAGCCGCATATTGTATAATGCAAAGTTTGTTCAGGGAGGGACAGGGCGACACAGAAGAATCGATGAATAATTTATTTAGCCGAAGCCACGCTTGGGATGATCTTAAATAGGAAGCTTTTGTGTAGAATTAAGCTTCTGATTAAAAGACTTCCTCGCTTTGTCTCCGAGGATTAAAAGAAGGCACGGGGTGTGTTGCCACACATCACTCGTAGCGATGCACTGTTTGCCATGCGTGGATGTAAGAAAATTCAGTATTTCCTCTTCTCATTAAGATTTGTCACACTGATTCTTCTTTATAAAATGTGCTAAATTCAGCGTGAGGGCGGGGGATCACGTTGCTGCAGAAGGTCCGCGCTGTGGGTCGCTCATTACGGACAGAACCACAGAGCTTTATCAATGAAAGGTTTTTATCAGTAAGCCTTTTATTTAGCCTCTACTAGTTCCTGTTTTAGTATCCTGCATACCAAAGTGCTGATTCTCCCTCATCAGCATCCACCTACCTCATGAGAACACAAGTATGTTGATTATGTATGTTGATGTTGACCCAGTTGCTCATTGCATGAATGGATGGAGCAAACTGACAGGAGAAAAGTTGCGTCTCCTTCCCCGCCTCTCCTGGACGTAAGTTTCCTGTCTCATACCTGTCTTTGAGCCCCTCGGAGGGGCCCGGCTGTCCTCTGGTGGGTCCGTCTGACCCACTTCCTGCCCTGGCTGAGGGGGGAAATGATGACATTGAGAGATTTTCCTGCCATTATGTGGGGTAAGCAACTCTCAGAGGCTCGCTGTGTCGTCACAGCCTGAGTGAGTTTCCCTCCCACTTTCTTAGTTTGTCCTCTTTTTTAAAGATTTCCACATTTGTTTAGTAGGCCAATCCCTTGAAGAGCCAACACACACACACAAACAGTTTTTATGGAAAGCTTAGTATTAGAAAACTTTGCATTAGTGTTATTGTTTGTGGTGAGGATTGATCCGTCCCTGGACGTGTGTCCTGATGTTTAACTAGTCTGTCCAGTAAAACCATCAGCCACGCTCCAGAAATGCAGCCAGTACTCTGCTTTCCGTCTCATCGGGACTTTTCTGTTTATGGAAGAGGAAAAACACGGGGTGAGAATCTAGGAAAGAAGAGGTTTGTTTGTAAGGTTGAGGAGGTTATTTTACTGAGTGATGGTGTCTGCAGCATCCTCATGTCAACCTGCACATGCACCCACACGCCACCTTCGCATATCAGGGTTTAGCACCATGAAGAAGAAGCATTCCCCCCCGAAACACGTGCAGAAGGTTCTGGTCGTAGCTCTCTGACGGTGTGTGTGTGACGCTGTCCATGTGGCATCACTCAGCTTTCTGTCCAATCAGTTCCTGGTGTTTGACAGCGATCGCTCTCGGATGTTTTCCGTGTCCATGTGCACGGTCGCTTCCTGTTTTTGCATGGGTTCAGGAAACGTTTCAGCTCTCTGGAATGTTTGTATCAGTGATCCATTTGCCTTATTTCTGCTCTGGCAGCAGATGTGTCACCGGCGCTGACGTCTAGCTGGGGGCCGGGTCCTCGCAGAGTGCAAGGCTTCACCTGTTGTGCTGACAAGTGCTGCCTGTCTACGCAAAGTCACTTTGTAAAGGAGGGGAGCAGAGGCGAGTTTCCATATGGTTCCTGCAGGACTTGACCCAAGACCCAGCCTTTAAACCTCTTCAAAACACAAACACACACACACAGACACACTGGTAGTGTGTGCTGAGTTTCTGCAGGCAGCAGGAATGTTGTAGATTAACCCAGAGGAAGTCTGCCTGCAGGCCCTTGCTTACACAGGGCCCCAGCTCGCTCTGCCTGGACAATGTCCTCCAGTCAGCTTGGAAGCAGCCTGCACACAGCGCAGGAAACGTCTCTCCTGTATTTTTATTTTATTTTTATTTCTATTCTTACCGCTTTGCCGCAGCGTCTTTTTCCTTCCTCAGTTTCTGCTGTCACAGTTGGTGCGTAGCTCTACTTTTTAGCCCGTCTTAAAATACATCTGTGGCCTCTCTAACTTCAGGCACACTTTTCTTTTGCTTGTAGGAAGTCAACTTGGCTCAGATCGCTGCAAAAGCTCTGCCCCAAAAATGTCACAGACAGAAAGTATTACAAGTTTCACCACGTTATCATTCTTTGGTGTGACGTACCTTTTCCTAAAATGTAGGATTTTAGACACAAAGGCCGTGCTTCTCTCCTGCGCCTTCAATGGCCCCAGTGTGTTTGTGAACATAGTCTCTGTCTGAAGGCTCATCATGAAGCCTCAATCACCAGAAAATGCTCAAATCAAAGCTTATTATCTTCCTGACATGGTGTTTCCTCCGGTCCGCTGCAGGAAGGACCAGAACCTGCTATCCCCGGTAAACTGCTGGTACCTGCTGCTGAACCAGGTGAGGAGGGAGAGCAAAGACCACGCAACTCTGAGCGACATCTACCTCAACAACGTCATCATGAGGTTCATGCAGATCAGCGAGGACTCCACGCGGCTGCTGAAGAAGGTGAGGGCAGAAAATACAGAAAGTTTGAAAGACTGAGGGAAAAGGCTTTTTCATCCATGCACACGTACCACAGCAGTCCCAGACCTTAATGACCTGCCATTACAGAAAAGACAAATTCTTAATAGTAATTCAAATAACTTGAGGCTGAAAAAAGTAGTGATATAGATGAATTTGCTAAATTATAATTTAATGAAATATGGCTTTTTTTTAATTTGAGTTGAAAAATAATGAAATACAAACAAACAACAATTTTTTGCTTTATTTTTTAAAAGTATTCGTTTTGAACCACAATTTAAAGAAGAAGTTATTATTTTTAGAATTTTTTTAAAATTAATATTATTTGTATCATTTTCAGCTTATTGCAGTGGCAGCTGGTTTTTCTGTCTGTAATGGAAGGGTGGGAGTCCTGTTGCACACGTAAAGATAATTTGACTCCAGACAACATGACGATGCAGTGTTAAAATGCATTTTAAAAGTTTTTTTTTCTTCAGGCTGTTGATCATGAATTCACTTTGGGTGACATTCCTTTTTATTTCTGCAATGATCTCACAGGATGTGACGCTAGCAGGAAATAAATGTGGCTTTAATTCAAAGAAGTCAGAAGAAATCAGATTAAATCGTATAAAGAATTATCTGATGACGGCGAGGAAGTCATGAGAAATCTCAGCCTTGTTAAGTTCAGGACACTGTTTTAAAAAAAGCCGTAGCTCTTGCTTCTGTGCAGTCATGTGTACTGTATTTAACACAAATTCACTTATAACGTTTAACGTGATTCCCAGTGGAAGCAGCGTGGGACTGCAGGTTGCTTTTTCATCACTTCCTCACCTGTTTCCATCCCAGAAGTCTCTTTTCCTCTGCTTTTGTTTTTAAACTTGTCTTTAAAATGCTGACGTTTGACCTCCACTAAAAGAGGTCAGATATTTTTTCTCCTCTTTGATCAAAGAAACAGATGAAATCACCACTAACACAATCCAGATTTTTCATAGCGGTCAGATAGGGCAGCAGTGTCTCCAGTGCCTCGTCTTGCATAAACACTCTCATTTTCAATGAAGCCATTCATTGAGCGACTTGTATATTTAGCCGAGCGATATGAAGGAAAGTTCGGCTCTGCATTGGATGAGACGATGCAAAGCTGAGCCTTTGCGGTTTTGTTTTCTGAACTGGAGTAATGCAGTTGAACCTTGGTTGCTGCAGCTTCAGATCATTTTGCCTCTACTCTCCCACGGCTTTCGTGACCAAAACCAATCGGCTGCCTTTTCCACCACAAAGATGACAACTCCCTCCCAGATTATGAGCTCCTATGCGGCAGGAGTCACATGAACTCACCACAGAGCTAAATTACAAAGTCTTCTGCATTTAGAGGAGCGGCTTTGTGTGCACTACTTGTTCTATTTCTGTATGTCTGCTGCTTCACTGCAAACCCTTAAACTTTTACTTACATATTTAAATAAAAAATACAATTCAGACTTGTTTATCTGTTCTCTAAGAAGAAAAACTTGACTCTTTTGGTTTCATCTAATCCCACAGAGTCTTAATACTGGGCCAAATCTCCAGAACACAAACAGGAAACTGCAGCCGTCCTTTCTTTTTTGAGAGCATCTACGGTTCGAGTAAGGAAGCCAGATGTGTAAATGAGTCATTTTTTTCAGATGTTAGTCCCTTGCCCAACATTCCTCGATAACCCTAATGATAAACTTCCTTTATAGCTGATTTGCAGCGTGGTACAGCTCAGGCCATGCCCCATCGCCCGACCCGTCTACCTGCTCCCCAGACGCTGTGGAATCCGCAGCATTTAGCAGGATTAAGGAATGTTTGTCTCTTTAAAGTTTTCAGTTTCTTTGTGGATCCAGGTGACATTGCGCAGACAAGCAGCAGCCTGGTGGGAGGTCACAGTTCGCCCCTCTAATTAAAGCTTTCCACAGCCTTTGATCTGAGCAGAGCTTCAATAATGAGGCCCAAACAACAGAGAAGTCTCCGACATAACGCGGACTGCCTCACGGCGTCGAGGAGACAGCTGTACTGTTGTCATCCCTCCGGCACATCAAAGACCCGTGCTTTTATTTCCTCTGATGTTCAGGGTTCAAGCTGTGTGGTGCAAACTCAGAGAAGGACTCCAGAGCGGACCCGTTGTCTTCATCAACATCCTCTGGTTGACCTGTTTGCTGGTCAGCATGAGTATTTATTTACTCAGTGCTGTGTTGTTAACACTTTAACAAGAACAGCACAACCCAAATGTCACACAGAAAGACCCCATTTTCTTTTCTTTTTTGTTTAAAGGCATCAGTGGAGCAGTGGACCTTCCTTTTTTTTATCTTGCTTTCTTTATGCTTGGGAAGATCTCGGCACATGTATTCAGTTTTCATTATTAATACAACAGGCTCTTTGTTTTATTCCGCCCTGTTTTATTTATGGAAGTCTTATTCTGTGGATGCAGCTATAAGCTAGGTTTCCCAGAGCTGGAAGCTGTTCGCTTTTCTAGAAGGCAAATGTACGTGCAGAAATAATCCTCATAGAGTCCTCATAGAAAAGGCTAACATGTATATAAAACAGAATTAAACCTTCTTGTAAAGATTCTTGTAAAATGAAAGGGATGAGTTGTGCTAATTACATCAATGACTTGGTTGTTTAACAGGATTCGATAAACAACCGTCATGGCCGGTAACATACAGTTTACTGTGCGTTGCATTTTGCAACGTGGGGGCGGGGAGGGGGGTGTGAGTTCAAAGCATTGTTCTGAGAGTAGCTGTTCTGGTGGAAGCTCACAAAACTCGTGTTGAATGTAATTCTGTGTTGCTGCCACGTCTGTCTTTACTTCTCTCACACGCACACACGGCCCTGCAGCTCATGGGATTCCTGAGAAAGCTTTTCATTGAGCTCTGGATCCCTTCCCAGACTCCTCAATGGGGAGGAGCTGATGTGTGTTGCATCTGACAGATAGTCAAAGGTTTTGTCCTCTCAGCTGACGGATACTAAATGATTTTCCCGTAGGACAAAGGCTAGCAAGGGTTACTCAATTCGGTCTATCGAGGGCTGCAGTCCTGCAGGTTTTCAGTGTCTCTCTGCTCCAACACACCTGACTCAAATTCAGTGGGTCCAACAACCTATGAAGTTCTGGACAATGGCTCAATAATGTGAAGTTAATAAGCTAACATTAAATTTCATTAAAGCAAAGTGTATAATATTTTAAAATGGACTAACCAACATGAATAATAAAACTTGTGATAAACCTGAAAAAGTGTCTGAAATGAAAAATGAAATATGTAAACTACGTTAAATTAAAAATCTGTTGATCAGTTTTGGAACAGCTGTAGTGAGGACATAAAAACAACAATCAACAGGAAAACTCAACAGATAAAAGATGAATAAATTAAAAGTAATGAGGCTAAGAATTGAATTTGTTGAAAACAAATGTCATTGTGTTTGGAATATTATGATATTATGATGTTGGGTAATGTGCTTGAATATTTTAAGATGCTTACAAAGTGCCAATATTAAATCATTATTGATAATAGGGTGTTCGACTGGAACAGTGTTCAACTTCTTCCAAAACCCTTTTCAAACTCTGAAAGCTTGGATTTTATGAATCCGATATTTTGTTTTTCATTTTAGTTTAAAATAAATAAATAAATGAGTCAGGTGTTTTGGAGCAGGAACACATCAGTGTTTTTAGGAGGAGCAGCTAAAAGTTAGTTTATTAGAAGTTATAATGCACCAAACTGAGCAGGTTTTTTCAGTCCCGCATCTTCACTGTATTCCTCCACATTCCTGAGGTTACCTGTCCCACACAAGGTTCTCTCAGGTTCTGGTTATACAGGGTTGCACTTTTGTTTTCTCCATGATTAAGTAAAAGTCAGGAAACGCGCCCGGCGGGTGGTGGTTAGGTAGGCGTCACTGATCGGCCAGGTCACCCAGTGAGACTAATTTCAGACACCAGCCTTGCAGGAGGTAACTGAGACTGTAATCCTCTTTGCTTCATGTGCTTCTGCAGCTTTCTCTGTGAGCAACACGCAGATGAGAAGTTCTGTTTGTGTACAACTTTAAATGTTGGGATGCTGCATCATTTTGTCTCAGAAGATGTGAAGATGATCATATCTGAGGTGTTCCTGCAAGTGTACTGTGCAGAGCAACACTATAAATTCAGATAAAACAGATTGAGTTACTTCTTTATTTTTTGTGTTTTATGTAGCAAACTAAGCCAGAACGCAGGATGACCGTGAAGCCAAAGGGCCTCCTGCTTGTTTCCAAAGGATCTAATCAGCCAGACCCTGGAAATGAAAAGCACTTGATTTATTTATCACCTGCCGCCTTTTTCAAAGCAGATGTTTTGGTTCTGAACCTTTTTCAATGAAAATAAAACAATACCAAAGACATAAGGCTTCATCAGTGAGCATTGGTGCTTTTTCAAATATGAGATATGAAATATTAACGGCTTCATCGATCGGTCATTCGCTTTTCCATTAATTCTCCTCACTAGAGATGTAAGAAAATATTGATTTACTGAAAAATCGCAACATTTTGTGAGACAACGTTGTGTCATTGTTCAAAACCACAATATCATTTTTTTTATGAGAACATTTTCAAAAAGGTTTTTTTCCCCCCAAAACCAACAATTTGTTCTATAAACAAACAGTACACGTTGGAATCAGTAAAGACACACACACACACCTAAAATCCACAAATTGGTATACGTATCATGCTTCTACATGCTTTTATATTGCACTTCAGTGGTGGGATGTTTTATGTTTCAAAAATACTTGGGAGCTTTACTGATAATGCTGATCATTTTGATTTAATAAAGATTTCATATTCTCCAGACAGACTTTATACATATAGTACAGCATAGAACCCTACTTGATAAGTAAATTTGCTCGGCACAGAACAGCAGATGCTGGACAAGACAGGTTAAAAGAAATATTTAAAAAAATATTATATTCAGACATACCCTTTTTTCTGATGAGACTGGTTAGAAGATGGACTGATGTGGAGATGCAGCCTGCAGTGTGAAATCTTTATGGCTTAATACTAAGCCCATATATGAGACACGCTTTTACTTTTCTAAACTCATCAAGCAATCGTTGTGCCCAGTGGGGGTTTAATTAAAGTACAACAACAGCGTATTTAGCATCATTCATTCTTTTTCGGTATCGCTTAATCCATTCAGGGTTGTGGGTGAGCCACAGCCTATCCCAGCAATTATCAGGAGAGATGTGGGGTACAACCTGGACAGGTGGCCAGTCCATCGCAGGGCCGTAGTTGTTATCACTTTGTATAAACTGTGATGTTAAGGTTCACCTGAGGACAATGTCACCAAACACAGAACTCTGAGTCCTTGTAGAGTTGCACTTTTCTCATGACAAGATCTTGTTGACCAAAAGAAATCTCATCAAGCTCACAAAGTCGGTGTGTTGTATTAGAACAATTGTGGGTGGGAGCAGTGGGAATATGGGAATATGGTCCGACAATTGAGACTACACGCCTTTAAACTCTCAAGTTGGGACTTGAACCTCGGTGGCTCTTTCCAGGATCTGCAGCTTTCAGCCTGCACACAGGGAGCCTGCTCAACCAGTTCAGCCACCACGCGGCCCATTCTTTTCCCATTTCATGTCTGATTTACTTCATCATAATAGGATGTATGTTTGATGTTTATGTTACATTAGTCTTTTGGGTTTTTTTGCATGTGTAGATGCTTTAGTATTGTATATAAAGTTACATGTGATTGCACGCTCATTGATACAAGTACAAAAAAACAAGCAAGACAAAAATTAGCAGACTTACTCCCAATCGGGATGCCAGATGCAGATAATTATTCCCACAAAATAATTACATAAATTA
>JAVQJG010074927.1:0-10052 GCA_036024015.1 Craterocephalus amniculus | reverse complement strand
TTGTTGTAACCTCAGACTAGATACACTTAAGATGCACGCTGACTTGTTTCTGTAAGAAGACTCCGTTCCACTTGTCTCGTTTGGGAGGGGAAACACACCGCCCATTTATTCTCCATCACCTGTACAGAGGAACTGCTAACACAACAACCCACCACACAGAGAGCAGGGGAGCTTCAGCTAAAAGGGTCCGGGTAGCAACTAACAGAATGCAGGACAGTTCCGGGGTTATCTCTTTAACATCAGATCACCGACTGTAACACAGATTATTCACACGCAGCTTTGTCAACCTGAACCTACCGAGTCTTTGTCCTGCAATCCTTCCATACAAGCTGGACTGCTTCGGTTTTTTTCTCACTGGTCTTTGATGAACTTTAATGGGAATAAGTCTTTAAAACGAGTCAGAAACACATTTCTAAGCCCAGTGAGTTACATTATGCTACTCTAACATGCTACCAGAGGCCCAGCGAGTCTGACATGTAGCTCTGAACTTGCTGGGACGTCCGTCTCGGTCTTTCCCTTTCTGTAGATGGATAGTCTGGAAATGACAGCAAAACAGCTTCTTCTCAGTCTGAATTACAGAATGTCTCACACTGATGTGATCAGGTAATCAGCAGGGGTGGGAGGAAAAAAAAATCAATTCACATAAATATATTCCAAGTATTTTAGAAAAGTTTTCACTTATTTATTATCATCATCATTTATTTTGTCTTATTTTATTTTTACCTGTCTTGTCAGACATTGTATCAGCAGAATGATGGTCTGGTGTGTGTGTTCTCCAAATTTAAATGCTTTCTGTTCAGCTGGTTCTAATACGTTCTTGCTGAATAAATCTTAAACTCACTCACATGTGACGAGGTTCCTGAAACAGTTTTTATCATGTTCTGGGGTTAAAAAACAAACTAAAAATCATAAAAATGTGCACAATAGAAGAATCACCATTTAAACGAGCTATGGGCAGGAGTGGTGTGGGTAACTGCAGCCACCAGCCAAGCCGGTGTTACAGTAAAATCTGTGACCCATGAGAACGGCATCGCTTCCCAGACTCTCCATGTTCTCTCTGACTGCTGCTGCTGTTCTGCTGTTTACCACGTGACGGTTTACTGCAGACCACCGCGCATGCTTAGAGACAGCAAGCAGCAGAAAGTACCTAACAATGGTCCGTCTGTAAACATTCAGAGCTGCAGCAGCTGCTGGTTACAGCTGATGCTGCTGCATGTTAGCTCACCCCGACTCCTGGTCTCAGGTCATTTTCACATCAAGCTCTAAACACAACTTATAACGTCTTCTTACTCGCTCACTAAGAAATCATCCATGTCAGCATCTGTTTCAGTCACAAATAAAGCTGCAGCTGCCTCCAAGAGTCCAAATCATATCCCATGTATATCTAGCTTCTATCATATCACCACGAGATACGGACGATTCATTGATTTTTCCTCTTCATGACACTTTTTAGCGGCTTTCTGAGGCGCTGGGTCGTTTACTGGCTGTGAAAGAATCCTGTAAATGGTAAATTGAATTTAATTTTTATTTCATTTATTTATATTTTGAATGGCGAGTGTCTTGTTCCAGTATCAGAGCTGACGCCGACGTGTATGCAGGTCAACTGACGTCACATCCGTAGGGATTACGCGGGAAATTTGGCCCTGAGCTGCAGCGTTTTTTGCAGCGCAGCCTGTTAGAAGCAACAGAGAGAAACGTGGGTGGGCCCCTTCTTTTTGGGTTTTAACGCTTCATCGCCCACTAGCATTAAAAAGCTGTACATGCATGTTCTTTTCCCAATCCTGCCCCTGGTCTTTTTAAATGGAATGTGCACCCAGCAGAGAGGAACGGTCCCATCCAGTAATCCCTGATCAGCTCTTATATCTGAACCTTCACAGTGAAACTTTTTCTCTGCGGGAATTTGCCTTCGTCCTGTTCAAACATCGGTGAGATCATTGCAGGATTTTGGTGGCGATGGAGCGGACATGTTGCTGACTCGACTTGTTCCTGGCATCCACAGCTCAGAGCAAACGTGCACCATTTCCTCTGAGTGGGATGTTTGCCGTCTTCGCATTCCTGCCGGTCACATGGTGAGAATGCTGCCGGTCTGCAGGAATGCTCCGGATAACGACGGTCACACATGGCCTCCGTCACATAGCACACAGACTTTGATCCCAGCATCCGGCCCCGTTGAGCCGCCACACCTCTTCCGTTCAGCGTCGACTCAACTTCAGGCCAACGCTGCATGAGTGAAAACAGATTTCTGAGACACAAATAGCTGGTTATGTGTGCCGGACAGAGGGCTGCTGCAGGCAGAGGCGTCACATTTACACGCTAACTATGCAGAGGAAGTCTTCAGCTCAGATACTTGTCTCTTGTTTATGGGGTTTATGTTTGAAGTGTAACAAATGCTCGTTATTTTTGACTTACTCTGAGTCTATTTTTAACTTTCAGCAGGAAATGTTGGAACTTCTCCTTCGTCCAGGATCATTAAGCAAGTTGTTTTCCAGTGTGTTGTGTAAGCGTCTGATGGAGACCATCTGCTGTCTGCGGAGATGGTAGAAATGTTGTTTGTGTGGACAGAGCAGAGTCACGCTCTGCCTCGCTCTGCTCTCCTGTTGCTGTTGTTCAGACAGTAAAGGAAGACGGTGTGTGTGATTAGAGCTCAGATCCTGTCTGGGTCTGTGTTGTGTCTGTCCGCTGTTCTGGGTTTCCCCCCTCTGACTCACCGGGACTCTGCTGAACCCTCGCTGTAATCCCGAGTCACTCAGAATGAAGATCTTTCTTGTTATGAGAAAATCCGGATCCATAATAAACAGCATGAGGAAGGGAAAAGTGAGGCTCTGCACATCTGCATATGTTGACACTTTTCCTGCCTGCTGGAGGGCTTCAGTTTCTGGGTTTCTCACAGTTCACGGCTCCATTTGCTTGCAGTTTTCTTTTGAATCAACTTTAAGGTGTAAAATGATCTTGATGCAAATGCAGACTGACTCATTCAGGAGGGTTTCTGGAGTTTTGCATCTTGTGACAAGAAATAATGAGAAAAGAAGTGAAAAAGACATGGGTACAGTAGAAGAGAGGAAGTGACTAAATGTTGCATTTGAACAGGACATAAAAGGACATTTTTACTTTCTTCTCTTTCTCTCCTGTTTTGTCAGGATGCATCTGTAAGTTATTATTAGTTCATTTGTGTTTCTTTACACTCATTCATCTTTTCAAGCTTTTTTCTGTGTTGTCTGAATTCTCATTTTTCATTTTCCATCTAATTTGAATATTTTTTGTCTGTTTGCATCTTTTTCAAGATGTTTTTTGCAGCTCTGTTTTCCATTCTCATCTGTTTTCATCTCAGTGTTTTTGTGACTCACTTCCGTCTCTCTGAGTAATTTTGGTCGGGCACAACAATAAACATAAATCTTTACTCTTAGATATGATTTATTATCGCTTTAAGTTAGTTTCCTCCATATAATCAACATCTTTTTATTTGCTTTTAATCAGTTTTTGCTCAGTCTGGGTTGATCTTCTTTACGCTCATCTTCCATCATTTGTGGTCATTTTGTTTCACTTTGAATCATTTTGTTATTTTTAGCTTTTGTGTAGATGTTTATTCATTCATGTTAATTTCGGTCGGTTTTATGGTGAACTTTCTGTTCCAATGTTGATGTTTGAGGTCATTTTCCATTATTTTGGGGGTTTTCATTATATTTTTCCCTTCTTGTGTGTGCTGCCACTTCATGTGTTCAGACTTTTTGACAAATGAAGTTTATCTGTTAACTTTGGTTCAGGAGGTCACACGTCTACATCATAAGCCGCACACAGAGTTTCCTCTCAAACCATGAAAGAAGATTCAAATGAAGCAATGAGAGAACTTTCAGATCTCTCTAGAAAGTCCTTCATACCTGCAGTATTCCTTCATTAAACCAGTAAACCCACATTAGTGAGGCGTGCTCCTTACTGGTGAGCGCGTTGTTGAAGCAAACAGATCCTCCACCTGCTGCAGTAATGGGTAAAGTCATAGGTTAGCCTCCAGGCTGCATCCCATTAATCTGGGTTTAATGACCCGTCTGTGGGCTGAGCTGAGATCAGTCTACATGCAAATGAGATGTAAACTCCATGCAAATGATCTGATAGCTGCGGACAAAAAGCCTTTAAGGCCTGATACCTGAAACAGCAACAAAAAGACTACTGTTTGATTTTACTGTTGTAGAAACTCCTCATATTACATTTCTTTTATTCTTTAAAGTAATAATGGGTGAAATGTAGGGAATGCATGCAAAAGCAGCCTGAAATGGAATTAAAACGGGGGAATTTCATCACAAATCTGCTTGCATGTTCTGCATCTTGCCGTAGAAGTGATGGTGCTGCTAAGTGTGTGAGCAGCAGCAGAGTCTTATGAAAGCCTGCTCCTATCACGCCGAGCTGTGGTCGCTTGTTCCAGCTCAGCTCCACGCTGACTCCGCCTGTCTCTGCCTAAATGAAGCTCCTCTGGCTCCAGACGTGTGGTAAACCCAAACTGCAGACTTTAATCCGTCTCTGCAGAGACCAGAGGAGACCACACACTCTGCAGACCAGATTCATACAGTCTGACTCCTCCACTGCGTTTGCAGACAGTGATTCAGGCGTCTGAGAGGTGTTTCCACCACCAGCCTGCCCCCAGAAATCACTCGCTCTTACAGGTATTTCCAGACTGGCCTTTTCCCTCAGTCTGCACACATCCACACTCCGTTTCTGTCTGTCTGTCAGCAGATTTGCCTCCATCTCCCTGCAGGGCTGTTAAACCTTGTCTCCTTTCAGGCTGCTGCTGCAAACCAAATGTCAAACACACTTTCCACATCACAGACTGCACGCCTCATCAAGCATCAGACGCGCTCCTTAAATGGATCCTGTGTTTCTGGCCGGATCGCAGCCACTCCTGCTGCTGCTGCTGCTGGATGGTTTTCTGGGTGTCGCCCTGCACAGCATTCCTGCGTCCTGAGCAGCCGGGCAGGAATGCCAGGAATGCAGCAGACATGTGACAACGCTGACAGCTCGGGAGCGTCTGCATCCGTGCAGATAGCAGCATCAGACTCACAGCGGGCAGAGACAGACGCGACGCCATGTCTGTCTCTGCAGCAGGAGACATGCGGGACCCAAACTCAGGCTCAGGTCCAGAGAAGGGTCACAAGGTGCAAGCCTGCAGAGAAAAACACAATACATCAGAAGATAGAAGAAAAGAGTGGAACAATGAGTTGGAGAAGATCACATTGATTCTAAATAAGAAGTTCAGTGTTGATCCCGACTGGGAAAATCTGTAATAATCCAGGATGTGGCAGAGGGAGGCTGAAACTGTGAGCTACCTGCAGGCATGAGAGGGTTTTACAGCGTGAGCGTGGTGAGATCCAGCTGTCAGAGATGATGGTTGGAGTTCATGTTCTCAGGGTCAGTGGGGGAAAGGAAGCACCTGATCTCTGAAAAGCTTCTCAGTTGGAGGAAATACTTTTTAACAAAGCTTGTTTTCCTTCTTGCATATGTTCAAGGACACTTTGTTCAGGTCTTCTTCCTCAAAGTTATGTTTTGTGTGAGATTCCACCACTTTATTAATGGCAGTCATGACACGCCGCACCGTGCCACCTGCTGACAGCCCTGTTATTTCACTCTAAACATCGTGAAAAGTCTCGTTTAAAAAAGGTTTTGAATTCATTTTAAAAGGAGAAAAGAAAGACTTTCCCACTGCCAGCTGCCGCTAGTTTTTCAGCTGGTTTCAACCAAAAGAACGAGCTACATTCAGCTTAAAGAGGCTCTATTATTACCTGATTTCTGGAGTTATCAGATCATTTAAGTGGTCATAAACAGCTAAAACTGAAAATCTTAAAACATTGTTTAAGCATGTTTTCCCATAAAAATGATCCTGTATATGGTAAAGTCTTAGTCTGTCTGTATAAACTTTGTTTTCCTCCACTCAGAGTCCAGCTCATCTCCAAACTGCTTCTTTCTGTCAGGAATGAACCAGAACTGCCTCATCATTTCCCAGGTTGCCATTGTGACGGTTTCTGCACAGTTCCTGGGAACAAAACAAAAGAGAAGTTGCTAGCCTAACTGGGATGGGTTCACCGGCTCGGCGCTCCGGGGGCTTCCAGCTGCATGCTTCCCCCCTGATGCAGACCTGTGTGTTTACTTCCAGCACGTCTCTGCTTCACTGGAACATGAGCTCGTTTGTGCACAAATATAATTTGTAGTAGACCTATTTGGTCGGTGAGGACCAGCAGGAGTTTTTCCACAGCAGGAGGGCGGGGGACATGTGCTGAACCAGAGCAGCAGCTGGGGATGTGTCTGTAAAGCTGCTCTCTCTCCGTCTCCCAGAGCTCCTGCAGACTTTCTATATTTGTGGACATTGTGTTTGTGCGACAGTCTGCACGCTCAGACGGACCAGAAACGCTCCGGCTTTCCCTTTTTACTGGGTTTAGTCTCACATCCAGCGCTTCGCTCTTATTATGGAGCTTTTCTCTCAACTAAGTCCCATCAAAAATCTGATGTCTGACCCGTTTATTCCCGCTGGAGTCTGCGGTCAGATCGTTCTGCGCTGGACAATCACATGTCAACCACGTTTTCATTCGTCTCTTCCCAGGACAAAAGAATATCTAGTTCTAATGATGTGAAGGAAAAAAGGATCCAGTAATGCTTCTCCCAGCTGACCCCTGACCCACCCCTCCGCCCTCAGGTCACCAGCTGGGGACAAATTCACACCTCAAGTCCTCCAGAGCTCGAGAAACCGCAAACACGGAGGTGTCGACTGTGAGACACACTTTAATTCTCACATGCTCCACAAATCAGATGGAGACGTCAGATTGGTGTTTTACTTTATGATTCAACTGTCTGGTTGTGGGATCGGTTTATGAAAAGGATCATTTCCTACATTTCATGGGACAAAATATGGTCAAATTAAAATCTAATTTTATAGATTGTAAAATGAATGTAAAAGTGAATAAAATAAAAATGCACTGATTGCATGATGTCATAAACACTTAACAAGAGAACATCAAAACGTAAAAAAAGTTGTTCTATTTTTTTCTCACTGGATGCAATACGTCTTGCTATAAGAAGTAAACTTTCATTTACTGTAAACAGCACTTTCCAAACTAAAAATCACAAATATTTTTGCAATAAAATAAAAGAAACATGGAAAAAAAGAAAAACAACTAAAGTTCAGATGAAAGCTGGTTGAAAAAGATGCATTTTTCTCTGAGTCTGATCTCAGAACTTTGAACGGGTGCTGTACAGAGTAGGAACTCTCCCTTTTAACAGGTATGCTGCACAGCTTGACCCTGATCATGGCTGGAACATACGGCTGCCGAGGTTCACCAGTAGCAATGACACGTTCTACTGGAATAGAGACGTAATGTCCTCAGCAGTGGACTAGAGCCAGTGCAAACATTTTAGCATTGATAGAACTTTCCATAGACCAGGGATCACCTCTGCTCCATGACGGCTGCTGCCCTGCATGCATTGCTTGTTTCCCTGCAACAACATGGATCTCCCACTGCTTGTTATCAAGTTCTGCACAAGTTAATATTAACACATTCATTTGAATGCGGTGTTGCAGCAGGGAAACTTCCAGCAGGAAACCAGCCCTGCAGGTCTGATGCAGCGGATCCCTGCTGACATCCACACATCAGAGATTTATGGAGCTGATAACAAGCTGGATGCTCCGGTCCTCTTTACTCTGGAGGAGGCAGAGTCTGTTATTTCCTGAAAGAATTTCAGATTTGGATCCGTCTGACTACAGAACAGTTTTCCACTCTGCCTCAGACCAGTATAACATGAAATTTGCTCTGGAGAAGACAGAAGCTGTTCGGATCAAAGATCAGTTCTTTTTTCTGCAAGATGAAGTTTTAACCTGCGTTTTTGTTCAGACAGGGATTCCTGGAAGTTATTTTACAATGACAAGAATCACGTTGGAATTTAATTTGAGTTGCTGATTTTTTCATTGGTCCCGTGTGTACAGAGATTCCTCCATGTTCTCTGAATTTTTAGATGATATCACTCACATGTCTTTTTATACATTGCAACATCATCCTTAACTTGGAGTCTTGGCCTCTCTAAGGTGCTCTTTTTATACACAATCTTATTTCTTACCTGTTTCTGATTAGTAATTTTAGTTCTAGAATAACAGCTTTTTTAAAGCGTTTTGTTGCCCCAGTTCCAAGTTTTCAGTTGTGTTACTTTTATTGAATTTAAGACTAAATTTAAGAATAATTCATGTTTTTCTTAAAATCGTAACATATCTTCTTCTTTTTTTTCACACAACCAGTTAGAATTTTGGACACATTTTCCCATTAAACCCACTGGGAAAGTGGATCTAAACTGTTGACTGGTAGTGTTTATCCTAAAAATTATAGTTTTCAATGAAACTTAAAGTCATTGCATTACAAAATGTGGAGCTGTTAAACTTAATTTTTAATTATGTCAACTTTATGAAAAACATCACTTTTAGTATACTTTTAATTCATGTTGTTGTAGCGGGACTTTGAGGGGCCCAAAGAGCCATAAATTCATCCCTCTGGGCTGTTTTGGAAGCTTGAAATTAAAAATTCAGCTCCTTTCATCAGTAAGGTGGAGCATAAGCCAGGATGGGCCCTTCATTTTACCGATCACAGGGCCCTAAGGCAGAGTTATGTAAACTTGTGTGCATCTCCAAACATGTGAAGGAGGTCTGTGTACTGTTATTCAGCCGGCTATGTGGGGGGCCACGGGAGCCCACAGTGAACTTCTGTGCCCAGCTAGGGGCCCATTGATGGGTCAGTGTGTCCGCCCCAGGGCCGCGACCTTTCAGAGGACAAACTGTGCACCTGTGGTCGTTTACCTGAGGAGGTGTAAAACAGCCAAAGACCCCAGAGGGGCCTCAGAGGTCCCGACCCCAGAACTCCCAGCATGCTGAGTGGACACCAGTAGTCACCTGTCACTGTTTATCACATCGGACACACACACACACACACACACACACTGCCAGTGTGTCAGCTGGTTGGTGAAACAGGTTTTATCAGCTTTACAGGGGGAAAAAACGAATTACAGGTATCTGCTTCTCTCATTTGATCGTTTGGTGAAATATTTATCGATTAATTAAAACATTAAACGTTAAAGGCAGCAGATCTTCAGATGCTCCCCCAGCTGTAACTGCACGTAAGGAGCAAACTGCAGGAATAAATAACAGTAGTGAATCTCTTTGTCTCAGTTTGCTGGACCAAAGAAAAAATATTAAAAAATGTAGAAAACAGAAAAAATTGGGACGTAAAGCAGTTGTTGGTGATTCAGACTCAGGTCTGTGGCCTCCGCAGGCTGAGCACTACGAATCTGTTCATTCGGTCATTAACTACTTGGTGTGCGAGGATCTCCCATAGTTCTACATTGCAGAATATTACTGGAAGTAAAATATCTTCATTTCAGCCTCCCAGGACTAATGTAACAATGATCTGGCTTAAAGTTTAAAGTTTACAACTTAAAGCGAAAAATAGATGAAGCTGATAATTTGTGTTTCCCTGCTTGTGATGAACAAGGTGCGGGGCCTCAGGTTGTTGGTACAGAACTTATTTGGGCTAATTTGCAGTTAAACTACACCCCTAAATGACTGTTTTGCGTGGCACTGGGGGCTGTGGCTGCTCAGACATTTTGGGTGGGCCTGTGTGGGAAACAAAGCTCTGAGTCAGCACCAAACTCCAGCCAGGATTTACTTTTTGTTTGTGAAGAAGACAGTAATTAGTGCAGCTTTACCTGCAGCTCAGGTGAGTTCACCTCCACCTGCATGTTTGGATGTCTCTCACAGTAACCAGGTTTGGGATTTTATTACATCAAAACTACCGAAACAAATTGTCAGAAAATATCAAACTGCAGGTTAAAAGCAGCTGAAGCTCCATATCTCAACCTTTTCTCCCTGTTTCCCTTAAGAATGGCTTTAGGAAGACAGGTTTCCATGGAGACTAGGGGGTGGGAAAACTGAATCAAATATCAGGATTTTCTATTTCACAATTTTAAAATCGATCTTTTTTGTAAAAAAATTCTATTATTTTTTTTCAAATAAATTCAAAAAAATTTAAAAATTAAAT
>JAVQJG010074919.1:0-19911 GCA_036024015.1 Craterocephalus amniculus | reverse complement strand
TGTGTGTGTGTGTGTGTGTGTGTGTGTGTGTGTGTGTGTGTGTGTGTGTGTGTGTGTGTGTGTGTGTGTGTGTGTGTGTGTGTGTTTGTGTGTGTATGTGTGTGTGTATACATGTGTATAAGCTGACCATTGCACTCTGTGAAATAAAGATGTCGCAAGCTGCCCCGAGCTCTGAAGGAATGGCAGGCCTTCCTTGACCTGAAGAAAACCATTGATGAATTCAGTGAGTGCTGCCCCCTATTGGAACTCATGACCAACAAGGCTATGATGACGCGACACTGGAAGCGAATTACTGAGGTCAGTGAAATATGGGGCACAATATTTGAAGGACTCTCTGAAGAACTCATTGTTTGAGGTAGATGTGGTGCAACAGTGAAACAAGAGGTCCGGATTTGGCGATCCATGTTTTCATCCACACCTATTTTGCTCATAATACTGTGGCTGTGACTTTTTGGTTTTCTACCTAGGTGACTGGGCATACTTTTGAGGTGGAGACTGAGACTTTCAAGCTACGTAACATTATGGAGGCACCTTTGCTTAAATATAAAGAAGAGATCGAGGTTAGTATGTACAACAAGGCTCCTCAATTTGCCACTAGTTGTACAGGTTTTTAATGTATCAATGCTCCAACACACCTGACTCAAATTAATGGTAGGATTTACAGGATTTACACAATTCACAAGTTGAGAGATGCCAACTGCAGCAGCAGTCATACTTGCAGTTTATGAATTATTTGCCCTCTGGGAAGAAGAGATGTTTTTGTTATAACAGGTGTAAGAGCTTCTTGAATAAATGTAGTTGTTGACATGCACATCCAGTGCAGCGTCAGTTCAGTACTGTGCAAGGTCATACCTCACTAGAACTAGCTCCAAATTCAGTTCCCACAGATAAGGTGAACTGGTTGTCTATTTTAAAGCCAGCTAACCATTTCTGCTTCTATTAAACTTTCCTTCGCATTTGTGCTTCCCCATTCAGTGTCAGTTTCCTAACTAAATTAATCTTTAAGGTACTACACTAAACATTACTTGGGAAGATAGACTGAGATAACTTAAAAAAGTCATGAAAAAGGAATTCAAGTATATAAGGACTAATATTTCTATGGACTTTGCAGCTATTAGATTAAGGATTTACACCAAAAGGATGTTATCTTGTTTCATCAGTCAGTTTTTTACACCAAAGCTAGATGCATGCTTAATTTGGTGTCTTTTGTATTTTGCTGTGATTGACCTTCCAACTTGCCATTAAAGATACCGTTGGCAAAATTGTGAAATTCTTTAATTTTTTTGTGCAAATTTCTTTATTTTTTATCCATTAAAACTAATCAGCCTGATCAAAAGATCTGCTTACAACAGTATGTCCAGTAGCCTGGCTTCTGAATTACTGTTAAAAGGCTGCCGCTGTTCACATTATCTGATTGCCGCCCAACCACAGCATACAAATCTATCCAAGAGCCAACAATGCTGACTTTTACATTTTCCATTTGAGAACATGCTTATTCACTGATTATAACAATATATCCAAAATGCTACTTTTAGCATTTTTTCCCAAGCAATACATGCAGAAAATGTGTGATTAACAGTTTCTACATTCTCACTATGGATTGAGGATTATTTATTGTTTTTTTTTCTTTTCCAAAAATAAGAGCATTATTTTTTGGATCCTTATGTGTCTCAACCAGGCTGTAGGATTTATGTGGATGCATACTGTACAAATAAAGGTTTTGTTCTGATTACTATTGAGATCATTAAGGAAACAAACATATGTCCCTATATTTTTTATCTTTGCCAATAACTTTTAAAATGTTAATGTTTTTTAAACCATTTTCCGGGGCTTTCCCCACAGGATATCTGCATCAGTGCTGTAAAAGAGCGGGATATTGAGCAGAAGCTGAAGCAAGTGATCGGCGAGTGGGACAACAAAACGTTCACATTTGCCAATTTTAAGAGCCGCGGGGAGCTGCTGCTGAGGGGAGACAGCACATCAGAGATTATTGCCAGCATGGAAGACAGCCTGATGATTTTGGGGTCTCTCATGAGCAACAGGTGAGTTTATTTGGGGCAACAGAAATCATGTTTTGTTTCCAAAAGCATAAGAAGTGTCTCTTGCCTTTCTGACAACCACACTGTGTCACTATTCAGCTTACATGCAGATTTGACTTCTTTCTCAGATACAACACGCCATTCAAAGCCCAGATACAAAAGTGGGTTCAGAACCTTTCCAACACTACTGATATTATTGAACATTGGATGACCGTGCAGAATCTCTGGATCTATCTGGAGGCTGTGTTTGTAGGAGGAGACATTGCCAAACAGCTGCCTAAGGTAAATCAAATCAATTATATGTACTTGATTTTTCAAACTGATTCAATTCCAATAACTAACCATGGCCTTATGGTCTCAGAAAAGAAACAAATCCCTGATAAAACATTTAAAACCAATAAAAAAGGACATTTTTAACTTGCCAATTTGTGAACTGATGATCTCAATCTCTGTTTAGGAAGCAAAGCGTTTCTCAAACATTGATAAATCTTGGGTGAAGATCATGATGCGTGCCCATGAAATGCCCAACGTCGTGCAGTCGTGCGTGGGAGATGAGACCATGGGACAGCTGCTTCCTCACCTACTTGAGCAGCTGGAGATCTGCCAGAAGTCCCTAACAGGGTGAGCACAAAAGACTCAAACTCTTTCAGCTCATACTACAGTTTTTTAGATGTGACTAACCAGCTACTTACTTTTTAAATCTTATGGTGAAACAGCTATTTGGAAAAGAAGCGTCTGTTGTTCCCACGTTTCTTCTTCGTCTCTGATCCCGCCTTGCTGGAGATCCTCGGCCAAGCCTCGGACTCTCACACCATCCAGGCCCATCTTCTCAACGTCTTTGACAACATCAAATGTGTCCGATTCCATGACAAGGTTATTAATTTGTTTGATTGTTTTTTCATTGTTGTGTTGAACACCTTTTGCCAGGTCAGTGTAATGACCCTGTAATTCAACTGATGAACAAAGCAGTGAAAAAGTCACCCAGATGAATGAATGTATCACCTGTCGTAGGTATATGATCGAATCCTGGCTGTCTCTTCACGAGAGGGGGAGACCGTGGAGCTGGAGCGTCCCGTCACAGCAGAAGGAAACGTGGAGGTGTGGCTGAATGCTCTGCTGAAAGAGTCCCAGAGGTCTTTGCACCTTGTAATCCGACAGGCTGCTCTGACTATCCAGGACTCTGGCTTCCAGCTTATTGACTTCCTAAACTCCTTTCCTTCTCAAGTATGTCCTTGTATTTGCATTGACATGGCAATTTTTTTTTTCCTAAAACAAAACCATGATCATGTTTGGAATTCCGTGCATTACATTTTCATGCTAAAATATCCTTATCCTGAATGCAGGTGGGCTTGCTTGGTATCCAGATGATATGGACGAGGGACTCTGAGGAGGCTCTTACCAATGCGCGGTATGATCGCCGCATCATGCCTAAAACCAACCAGCTCTTCCTCGATCTGCTGAACACACTGATTGACATGACCACAAGAGATCTAGAGGCTGTGGAGCGGACCAAGTATGAGACCCTGATCACCATTCATGTCCACCAGAGGGACATATTTGATGATTTGGTGTGTATATTATTCATTTTATACCAAAGTACACAAATTAAAATTTAAATCTCCTGCTCAGGATAGCTGTAGCATTATAAAACGTTGCTGTCTTTCAAGGTGTAATATCAGAATTCCAGAAATTTACTGCAAAGAGTAGACTTATGAAAGTTTCCGAAACATTTTAACAGAAGCTGATTAATGTTTCATCCTGGAAATAAAAACGCTGCTTATGTCGAAGTTGAAATAACTGTATATTGATGTGTTTTTCATTACTTTCCCCTCATGCCTCTATTAATTTATTATCCTCATGTCTTCTTCTTCTTGTTCAATTTCCATTTATTTCCCCTCTACAACATCTCTTTACTCTTGCCCTCCTTCTATTTATAGTCATTTGTCTTCTTCACATTTGACCTCTTTTTATCATCTCTCCTCATCACTCCGCACTGCCTTCTTTCCCTCTGTCTCCTTGACTTGCTATTCCCCCCCCCACCCCTTTACCTCCTGTCCTCTCTCTTTTCACCTCATGAGCTCTCACCTTTTTTTCTTTCATCTTCCCCTCACCTCTTTTTTCACCTCGTTATTGTAACCTTCCCGTCACCTCATACCTCCTCATGCATCCGCCCCTTTCCCACCTCCTTGCCTCTATTTTCCTCCTTTTATCTCTCAGCTCACATCATGCTGTGAATGGCGCTTCTTCCTATTCCTCGCTCGCAATGTCCTCTCTTTCACTCTTATCTCCACCATTCCATCCTTCCTACCTGCCTCTCCGAGCATCCTCGTCTCTCTGATCCTTTTGCCTCTTTCTCCCTCCAGTGCCGGTGGCATGTCAAAAGCCTTAATGACTTTGAGTGGCTGAAGCAGTGCCGTTTCTACTTCAACGAGGACTCAGACAAGATGATCATCAACATCACAGATGTGGGATTTGTCTACCAGAATGAGTTCTTGGGCTGCACAGAAAGACTTGTCATCACACCTTTGACTGACAGGTAAAAGGCCGTCCATGAAGGTGGACACAAATCATAAGAACGTATTTTTCATGAAGCACAAACGAGATGGTGGATTTTTGTCGCTGTCATCAGAATGTACTTTTATGTAGTAGATCAACACCATAGACTGTAAAATAAAGATCAACACACACAAATAATTTTAAGGAGTGAAAAAAGCGAAGAAGTCTTCATCAGTTGTGTGAAGAAGAGCAGGTCCACCTCATCTTTACTGCTAAGTCAGCAGTTTTTCATAAATCCTTGATAAAGATCATGTGAGAGCTCATATATATGGCAGACACCCAGAAGGAGTAACAGAAATAAAATGTTTTAAACTTTGTTGCAGTAGTGTATACATGGGACAGTATACTGGGTTAAATGTTCACACAGTTGCATCCATTTATCTATAATAGTTTCTAGTTTCCTTGTTGTACTATTGATTTTATTGTAATTTTTCTTGCATTTATGCTTTTAATATTTTATTTAAAGCACTTTGAATTGTCTTGAACCTGAAAATGTGCTATACAAATAAACTTGCCTTGCCTTGCCTAATGACTGGATGTGTGGAACAGAGCTGGAGAGTTGCTCCGGGATATAGAGGAGATGAAATAGTTTGGGAGGAGCAGGCACTGTTGCGCAGTGTTCATCACCTCTGTCATTGAGGGATGATTTGACTGACAGGGATGGAGGAAGGGAATCAGACAGAGGGATGGAGGAAGAGAGAAATACACCAACAGCCAGAACCAGGCTTACCGCCTCAGAGAGAGAAAGATGTGAAGAGACAATGAGAGGGAGATGGGAAAGGACAGCAGCAGAAAGGAAATTGCTAGCAGACACCTGACAGCAGCTCTCTGAAGAAGTGGCATGTTGGTCTTACGGGCAAAGCAGGCCTGATGTTTTCACTGCCATGTATCTTTGTCTGCAGCACTTTCTGTTACCCTCCTATCTGTTAGTCTATTTGGAGTGTTTTGTTCTCTGTCCTTCATCTTCTCTGACACTCTGTTTGGTTTAAAAATACATGCAAATAATGATTGGTTCTGTATTTTGTGAAAGCTGAAGGATAAAGACAAACAAAGAAAAAACTTCCCTGGAGATCTTTTTTAACTCAGTGCTCTAATTTGTTGTGGGTTTTCTGGACAAGAAAAACTATCCCAAGCACTGTTGTACTGTGATTATGTATCGGGCCAGAGGTCAGGGTTTGGTCTTTTTTTCAGTTATCCTCCTTGCTGAAGTGTCTTTTGGCAAATAATGGAATCTCCATTTGCTTCAGGGGCTCATCATTCTCTAGGTGTTTCCAGTCTTCCTCCAAGCAGATTCATGTTAACTTTGTTCCAAAATAAACATTTGATAAAACAGAAAAATATTGAAGAAAATTTGCTTTGTGAGCATGCAAAACATCAAATTTCATGAACTGACTGTTGTCTAGTTTATGAAAGTAAGTATATTTGTGTTTGTTCAGGTGCTACATCACCTTAGCTCAGGCTCTTGGCATGAGTATGGGCGGAGCCCCGGCTGGTCCTGCAGGAACAGGTAAGACTTTAAAAATGTTATATTTTGTGTTTCTTTTACTAATTGATTTAAATACATACCACAAAGACTCAAAGGTTAAAAACTTATACAGATAAGGAGAATTAGTTTTTTCTGAGTTTATTAAAATGAAGAATTACAAAAGAACAAAGGGCAGCCTCCATCTGCCATAAGAACCACATTGTTAGGAGCCAGATTTAATGGATACTCCATTGCATCATAAAAATAATTGAATTTTATTTTTGGATATGAGAAATCTGTCTTCTGTTATTAGGAAAGACTGAGACCACAAAAGACATGGGTCGCTGCCTGGGAAAATATGTTGTGGTTTTCAACTGCTCTGACCAGATGGACTTCCGAGGACTGGGAAGAATATTCAAAGGTATCAGTCACAAAGCTGACGGCTATTTTTTAGTTATTTACTTTGGTGACGTAAAAAAGTAACCCTAAAAATGTATACCTAAACTAAACATTTTATTTAGTTTATGTTTTATCTTCTTGTTCACAAACTAATCATAGACTCACAAAGTTGGAAAAATATACTTATATTAAACTGATTTGTTAGTTTGGAGAAGAATCCCTGCTAAGTTCTGTGTAATTTCCAGGTTTGGCTCAGTCTGGCTCCTGGGGCTGCTTTGATGAATTCAATCGCATTGACCTGCCTGTTCTGTCGGTGGCTGCCCAGCAGATTGCCATAGTTCTTACATGCAAGAAGGAACGTCGCAAAAACTTTGTCTTCACTGATGGAGACAGCGTTGACATGAATCCTGAGTTTGGCATCTTCCTTACGATGGTAACATGATAATGCTGTAATCACAAAAACACTTGCACAGTTTTAGAAGACAGAGTCAGGTCTACCGCATCTAATTGCGTCTACTTATTAAACTGGTTTATCTCACGAAGAACATTTTGTTTTCAACTTTTCTAACCTTACCTTTGCTGCTTTTGCACATGAATTTACCACCCACATCCATCCTAGCTCCTTGTTTTTAAACTGTTCCTGGCTTAATCACTGCCCTGTTTGCCACTGATTCTGCGTGCTGATTACCCTGCCTCACCCAACTAACATTTGTTTGTGGATGTCCAGGGAGATCCCAGAGCAGCCATATGACCCAAACATGAACCACTTCTGATATAGATTCAAATGGTTTAAAATGTCTTTTTAAAGGAAGTGATCAAACTGGCTTGAGATAGAAAATACCATTACTCTTTAAAACTATTTCTTTCTCACCGGTAAGTGAGGTCATGAGGCAGATGTAATTCTCGTACTTTCACAAAAAGAATTCGGTAATTACCAAACTATGGAGTGAAAATTTACTGGCATGCTGAGTGATAAATGTGGCTATATGGGCCTTTGTGCTTAAAGCAAATTTGACACCCTGATGATTGTATTATTTAACACTAAGGTCTGCCTCATTTTCAGATTATTACCAACTTTTCATCTTTATACCGTGCAGTAATTCCTTGATAGCTTCATCTCTTTGGCACAGTTGCTACCTTAGAGCAATTCATCAATCTTTCTCATGGTTAGAAGGTCAGAGATAGTTTTCTTTTATATTTCCTTTGTGGATATTTACCTTTCTTCACTTGTGTTCACAGACACAGTAATCAGATTTAGGCTCTGTGGAGAAGACAGCTTGAACTGTTTCCATCAAGATTCAATCATCAGAACATTTTTGTGCTTATTTGTTCTATTATTTGTAGGACATGATGTAAGAATATCTGATTGAATAAAAGTTGCCCTGTAACATTAACTTGTGATTTTTAACAAAAATGTGCCTGTATCACCTAATCTTCAACTCTTGTGCTTTTCTTTCGTATAATCAGAATCCCGGTTACGCAGGTCGCCAAGAGCTTCCTGAAAACCTGAAGATTAACTTCCGCTCTGTTGCCATGATGGTTCCCGATCGTCAGATCATTATCAGGGTAAAGCTAGCCAGTTGTGGGTTTATAGACAACATGGAGCTGGCTCGAAAGTTTTTCACCCTCTATAAGCTGTGCGAGGAGCAACTCTCTAAACAGGTAAAAGAAAAAAAAAGAAAAATTTTTCATCAAATTTGAAAACATTAACGAGATCTTGAAGTCCACCTGCTGATTTGATCCCTGTATGCCCTGAAACACAACATTTTTTCACATTGTTGAGTCTCTACTGTGACGATATCATTGCTGAACAATGTGATGCCTGTAAAACTATACTTGGAGCCCCTGTTACATTTTACAAATCTGTTAGCAAACATGATCTAAAATGCTGCTTGTTATCATGCAGGTTCACTATGACTTTGGCCTGAGAAACATTTTGTCAGTTCTGCGAACTCTGGGAGCAGCCAAGCGAGCCAACCCCAGTGACACAGAGTCCACCATCGTCATGAGGGTTCTAAGAGACATGAACCTTTCCAAACTGGTTTGTTTACACTGCAGTAAACACTTCATAAAAGATTTATTTGATCATTTTATTCATTTAAAATCTGTCTCATTGTATGTGATCACTGTAGCTGATATGAGTGAATAAAGTTTTATGTCTAAATCCTTAATTATAAGAATAACAGTTGAAAGTCTTTCTTGGCTGTATGTGTGTTTTCAACTCTATGTGCCTACTGTGTGTGTTTCCAAGATTGACGAGGATGAGCCGCTTTTTCTGAGTTTGATCGAGGACCTTTTCCCAGGCATCCGACTGGATAAAGCAGGATATCCTGAGCTAGAGGCTGCTATTGATAAACAGGTGAGAGGGAGGGAGATGTGAGTTAATCTGTGTTTACATGATAGAGGAATACAGAAAGAGATAGGGATCCAAGACGGTTAAAAAAAGTAAATGAAGAGTGAGAGAGAAATTAAGAAGCTGAGTTCATCCAGCAGAGTCCTAATGACTTGTGAGATTTCTGTATTTTTCATGTCATTCTGGAAGTGCCTCAAGATATAGTGCCTTAAGGGTTACAAATGGTGCCATTTGTTGTTTGTCAAGGACTTAATCTCACTATCTATGAAAAAGCATTGCAGAGGAAATAGTAAGTAGTAAGTAAGGCATACCCTAAAAAGTAGAGTCTACAACTTTCTTTTCTTTGTGTCACTCTCGGACTAGCACTCACCTCTGCCAAGCATTTGTTACTTTTCTTTTATTGACAATGATTATGGATTTTTTTTTGTAAAGCAAATAACCACCATCTCCTCATAGCAGAGAATCCTTTAAAATCCATCCGGAATCCATGCAGTGATCCAGATCACCCTAAAAATTCAATCACTTGTTCCTTATTCTATTTCTGAGATCTTCTTAAAGTTTCATCAAAATCTGTCTTTTTGAATTACGTTGCTAACAGGCAGACGAACCAATACTGCCAAATGCGTAATCATAAATACACTTAAAGCAATAAGTATTTACACTTTGCTGTCTTAGGTCGAGGATGCGGGTCTGATCAGCCATCCTCCCTGGAAACTAAAGGTCATCCAGCTGTTTGAAACCCAGAGGGTTCGACATGGCATGATGGCCCTGGGGCCCAGCGGGGCTGGAAAGACAACTTGCATACACACGCTGATGAGAGCTATGACAGGTAGGATTTTGTACCGAAGACACAAAATTGTGATCAGCATGACTGTTTATGGAACTAAAGTAATGTGTTTGTATTTGCAAGAGACAACACATACATTTAAGATGGCTTTTCACAAAACGTCATCGTTTTTTTGTTTTGTCCATGATGATGGGCCAAGATGTCATCATGCCAGAATGTAATACCTTGTAGACGTACATTTATAAATATGATTGTTTAAAAAATGATAGAAAGTTCATACTCAGCATCATGTGTTCCTAATACGCAGCAGATGAGTTGATTCAATTTTGGAGCATTTCTCCAAATATATTTGCATACTGATGAGAAACACTGATTTCACAGGAAACTGCACTGTTAAGCACCTGTTTTGTTGCCAGATGTAATGCAAGTTCAGGCACAGAACAAGGTGGTCAGAACAGAACAATTCTTATCAAGAAAATTTAATTACGTGCTAAAAAAACAGGAACAAACAGAATATCAGGAACATAACCGTTTCGAATAAAAAGCTGGAAACTTAGAACGCATCAGGTAAGTTATGAGTATTATAAAGAATTAGCAATTAACCTAGGCCCAATTTTTCTAATTTCCACAGAGCAGCATGGGCTAGCTGCAACAGTATCACCTTGTAAAATGCACAAAACATGACTTTATTATGCAAGAAATAATCAACAAGTGTTGCAAGAAACATTTACTTTCTTCATCCGTGCAGACGGTGAGTCAGCTGTGTTAAGGCTGTGACCTTGTGGTATTGCATTTGCACCTATGGCTGAGCCATGCCTGACTAGGGAATTATGGTGTATAGACTGTGTAAGCATGAAAACATAAGAAAATCCAGCTTACTTTTGTTAGGCTCCTGTATGGAAGAAATGTCTTACTAAGTTCTGCTGTCTTTGTTTAAAGTGGATAGAGAAACTCATGCCTCTTGGAACTTGATACATAAAAATGTCTCTGTCAAATTCTCCTTCTCCCAGAGTGTGGTCAGCCCCACAGAGAGATGCGCATGAATCCCAAAGCCATCACTGCACCTCAGATGTTTGGCCGGCTGGATGTGGCCACTAACGACTGGACTGATGGCATCTTCTCTACACTTTGGAGGAAAACACTCAGAGCAAAGAAAGGTCAGGAACATTTCTCACTAACCACTCCTTTTGTACGTAGACATTAAAAGATGTCATTGGTGGCATCCCTGGCAGAGAGAATTAAGATGATCTTTGACAACAAGAGACCATGTGTGGATGAGAATAACTGATATTCTTCAGCACTGGTCCATTATCTTAAAAAGCCCTCAATTTGGAAAAAAAGAGGTACATATTTGATATTATATAAACTCTGGGAACATTCTACATAAACTACAAAAATATAAAATCTGACTTGACAATCTTTTGACATATATGGTGTGGATACAGAAAAATCATCTCGAAGTACTGTTTCTTTCCTATCAAGGATATAAAATATGCCACCAAGGCGGCAGTGCATGTTGTCGAGGTTGGTGTTATATATATAGAAACAATTATTTATCCAATTTATCCATTTTCCTCTTCTCTACAAAGAAGTATGAAACTGACAACATGAGAACTTAAATACTTATCAATAATATCAAAATATCAATAATGTCCATCAAAGTGATACATAGGAAGATGAGCACAACCTCTAATGGATTTTTTAATAGCATCTAATGTGGAATGGTTTCATAACAGTATACTGTCAACATTAAGGGGAGAGTGAAAGCATGATAAGCGAAACTTCAAAAAATTTATTCCTCAGATTAATCATGTTTTCTTTCTTTTTTTTCTTTGGAAACTTTTGTAACTTAGTGAAAATCAATTAAATCTTGCAAACACTTTAGAAAAAAAGAAGTATCCAGGGACATTCTTGCATACTTTTTATTCAAAACATGACTAGCAGGTTGTTGTTTTTTTCACTCAGAACTATATGTGCTCTTATTAAAAATGTATGTCTGCAAAAGTATGAATATAGATTATGGATATTTATTCATAGATGACAAAATACATCTCTGATGTACTTAGTATATGTTTATTATGCCGCTTTACATAGCTTTAAGTAAGTTAGGCTGCATATGCCTGTAATTAGCTTTTTGCAGCTCTTTCCTGTTTACTTGCACTGCTTGCTGCTTTTACCTAAGAGAATTTCAGTATAGAAAAAGCATTTTATGTTGTAAAAGGTCGGTACTTCAAGCCTGCATGCTTTTGGACAGAGAGGAAAATCCAAGTGAAATCAGGCTGTGCATGTACTGTGATTCAAATAATTGAGAAATAGCAAAAAGTTTTTGTTTTGGCATCCACTTCAAAAGGCTCCCGTTTACACAGAGAATGAATCAAATCCTTCAAAGACCAGCCATCTGTGTGACAGCCAATAGTTTCTTTAGTTGCAGTATGTATGTTTTATAAAGCTGATAACTGTCTTTTGTTTTTTTTTTGGCCCATTTGCTTACATTCAGATTTTAAAGTTATATTTGCCAAGCATACAAGAAAAGAAAAGTATTTGTCTTGCAAACAGATAACTCAAGATGTGCAACCAGTGAACATTCACAGGCTTGATTCTATCCGTTTAATACATCTTTTCATATACATGCACACTGTGTCTTCTCTCAGGAGAGCACATCTGGATTGTTCTGGATGGACCTGTCGATGCCATTTGGATTGAAAACCTAAACTCAGTTTTGGATGACAACAGAACTCTCACACTTGCAAATGGAGACCGTATACCCATGGCACCCAACTGCAAGGTTGTTTTTGAGCCACACAACATTGACAATGCCTCACCAGCCACTGTGTCCCGCAATGGGATGGTGTTTATGAGCTCCTCTGTGCTCAGTTGGAGCCCTATACTGGAGGTGAATAAATTACAAACTAATTATTTAATTAATATTTCTCCAAAAGCAACCATTAGAAATGTTGTGGTTTGTTGTATTGTGCGACAGTATACATCCGCTACATAACATCTATCTAACAACACAGTGCTCTTCTGCCTAGAGTCATCACACTGAATGGCAATGACTGAAAAGGGCAATTCATTTCATAATCCTGATTTGAATCTTTCACTTTAGCAAGACCATTCGTAATTTGTTGCCTTGGGTTGTTGACCTTTGTGCTGCATCTAAAAATAAACACTCAACTTTGCAGTGTTAATGTGAGCAGTAATGCACAGATATTGTTTGAAATTGGTATGACGATGTATTTACAAATCATTAAAAATGAAAGCTGCTGATATAATTACAACAAAGCGCCGACCGTGATGTGCTCGCTCCTCGCAGGGCTGGTTGAAGAAACGCTCTCCTCAGGAAGCAGAGGTCCTGAGGCATCTCTTCTCTTCCTCTTTCTCTGAGCTGTACCGCTTCAGTGTGCAGTCATTAGAGTTCAAGATGGACATGCTAGAGGCCTTTGTCATCATGCAGTGCATAAACATGCTGCAGGGACTCATTCCGCCAAAGGTAAGGTTACAGCCTGTCTGATTTTCCACCCATGGGAACTGTCTGCACTTAAGCAGCGCACACTGTGTATTTGATAAAGTGCTTCGGTCCTGCCGGCAGAAAAAATGACTGGTAAAATAAAAAGGGTTTTTGTATGTAGCGGCTAAAAGATTCAGGCACTTTGAAGCACTCTGTGGTATTTATAGAGTAAGATGATGGCGTATGTCTGGGTAAGAACTAAGCCATGAGTTGGTGAGAATAGTTTGAAGACCTGTGACGCAGGATTGTGTGAAGGCACAGGTCTGGCCAAATTTCAAGACAACAAGGGCACAGAAGCCTTCATCATTCCAGATCTAATCGTCTGAACTATTGAAAAAAAAAAAAATGTATCCACAAGACCATCATGTCCAAACAGCATGTTCAGATAAAACCAGATACTCAGTATCTTTTCTGTGTTAATTACTGCATTACTGCTTTCAACCTGTTAAATGCTAGAGATAGGATAAGTTTTTTTTGTTTGTTTTTTTACCAGGAAATCACTGAATGGACTAATTGAGAAATCATGAAAAATCATCTGGTCCTGATCGGTATTAGATTAATACATCTTTACCAGGCATACGTATAAAAAGCTCTATAAAGCTCTATAAAAGCTAAAAATCTAAATCAGCTTCATTGCCATTGTCAGTGAAAGGTTTTGCAACTTGGAATTTTCCTTTGAGCAATTACACAACATGAAACATGGCTGGTACTGTTACTTCAGTAAAAAACACAATATATATGTAACAACAAACAGTAACGCTGGATGGTAAGTATTATGTTCATGTCTTGCAGCAGGCGGATGTGGAATGAACCGCAGATGTTTATTATTGGTGACTGTAAGTCTGATGCTGAGTTACTTAGCGTTCACTGTTCACAGCTTGCTGGTTTTTAGCATCCAGGTGTGTGTTAACAGTTCCATGAAGGAATGAAGTGAGAAATTATCTTTGAGAAGGAATTGTTTCTGCACATTCATCTTTAAGGTTTAAAAGGTTATTGTTTCCTGTCTTAAGGAGCATGGTAGCACAGCTTGGGCCTGCAAAGCTGCATTTCAACAAAGCATAAGTCTTCTCAAAGATTGTGCTTTGGTATGAAGAAACGTAAAAAAAAAAAATGGAGATGCTTGGTCTTGATACACAGCACAGTTTTTGACAGCATAAAAACAACAAAAAACTGATGCTGCATGTCATTGCAAACAGCTCACATCAGCTGTCAATCAGCTGGTCCTAATGTAGTTTTCTTTAAAAGCATACATGGTGTTATATGTTGTGTTGCTGTTCCTGAAGCTGTTTCCTGTCTTTCATTAATAACTGAACAGTGCTTGTCATTATGGAAAGTTGTGTCTAGACTGGTTATGAAGGAAAAGGAAGAAATGCATTTCAGAGTCTGAAAAATGTAGAGACCTTGGGAAAGGCCTGAGCACTGAGCATATGTACAGTCTGTGCTTTCTTGACTTAATACTATTATCGCTTGTTTGTTAGAAACAATAAACCATAAAAAACAGCATAATACGGTTCTCTCTTTACAGGACCAGAGTGGAGAGTTATGTAGACAGCACCTGGAGCGACTTTATGTCTTCGCCCTCATGTGGAGCGCTGGCTCCTTACTAGAGCTGGACGACAGGAGGAAGATGGAGTTCTGGCTCAGAGGAAACGACAGTATCTGTCTAGATTTGCCAGACATTCCTCCTGACAGCGAGGATACAATGTTTGACTATTATGTCACAGCAGATGGTAATCATATATTTGTGAAGAGATGAAGTTACCTAAAGGTTTTAGGCTAAACCACTAGATGCTATTTTTTCCTAAAACACTAGCCCTGAACTTAATAGCAATATGTGCACTATGAGAGTAAAAATATTAGGACATTACTTTGATGAGTCACATTTTCAATGCATGCAAATGCTTTTTCTTCCAGGCCACTGGGTCCACTGGAACACCAGAGTTGAAGAATATGTCTATCCATTTGACTTCACTCCAGAGTACAGCTCCATCCTAGTCCCCAATGTTGACAACGTTAGAACAGACTTCTTAATTCAAACTATTGCCAAGCAAGGCAAGGTAAAGGAAATAAGTCAAGAAGTGTGTAAAAATGGTTTGAGTTGAGAGAAATGGTTTTGGCTCATGAGTTTGAAGTATGAAAACTGATGTCCCATTTTTCTGTCTGCGCTGATATGATATGTTTTTAATGGACCAAGAAGGTTGAGTCATCCTCCGTGTGATAGAAGACCGAGAGTGGGATGTTCACAGGAATATTTCTTCATGCAGTCTGTCAGGCTTTAAGTTCTAGAGAAATCCCACCCATTTAATCATCTTTCCAGACATAATGCTGTCTTGTTACAGCTGAGCGCACATGCACACTCAAATCGATAATGCAGCAGCTTAACTGGCCAGAGCACCGCTGTAAGAGCCCCGATTAGCATACAGCGGTCGATACTGAGTCTGAAATGTTTAAAAGGTGATCTAATGATGAACCATATGGCATGGTTTGTTTGTTTGTGCAGAAAAGCTATTTGGATTATTTATTTCTGAAAATGTATTTCTTTCCTCTTTTTTTCTGTAGGCTGTTTTACTGGTTGGAGAACAAGGAACAGCCAAAACTGTTATCATCAAGGGTTACATGTCCAAATATGATCCTGAAACCCACATGGCCAAAAGTCTCAACTTCTCCTCTGCTACCACTCCACTCATGTTTCAGGTAAAGTAGGACAGCTTGTTTACTTTTCTCTTGATGGACTTGGATATAATAGGTCAGTGCCTCATTATATCCTGTGCAATGAGCAGATTTTACCATAAATTATTAACTTAATGACGGATTAATTGATTGCAGAGATGAGGAAAAACCAGATTGTCTGTTGCCAGCATCCTGCAAAGCTGCAGAATAATCCAACCATCATGACAGTTTTTGCCTCAGTGGAGCTCAATTCATCCATATATTTCCACCCATCACTTTACTGTTTTATTTATCACGTCCTTTTTTCCCTTCTTCTTATCATTGTTTTATTTTAGAGGACAGTAGAGAGCTATGTGGACAAGAGAATGGGGACCACATATGGCCCCCCTGCTGGGAAGAAAATGTCCATTTTTATAGATGACATCAATATGCCTGTCATCAATGAGTGGGGAGACCAGGTTGGAAACAGTATAACCTTTCTACTGTTGCTATTTCTTCTTTTTTGAATTTCCATGAAAGAGTCTTTGAAAAACAATTAATCGAAAATACTTTTCTGTTAGTTTGATAAAGTGTGTACACTCTTAGGTTTATTTTCTTCTTTTGATCATAGGTAACTAATGAGATTGTAAGGCAGCTGATGGAGCAGAACGGCTTTTTCAACCTGGAGAAACCAGGAGAGTTCACCAATATCATTGATGTTCAGTTCCTGGGAGCTATGATTCATCCAGGAGGAGGCCGCAATGACATTCCCCAGAGACTTAAAAGGCAGTTCTCCATTTTTAACTGTACCCTGCCCTCCAATGCATCCATTGATAAGATATTTGGTGGGTAAACCATTGTGAGAATCTTCATTCAGACATTTTTTTTTAGATAAAAAAGGCCAGCTCATGAAAATACTCAAAATATACCAGTGAAGAATGTATTAGACCTCAAACTGAGGTTTGTATCCCATATATATATATATATATATATATATATGTGTGTGTTAAAGCTTCTGTTTGTCTTCACTTTATCATACAGGTGTGATTGGTGAAGGCCACTTCTGTGCACGTCGTGGTTTTATTGCAGAGGTTCAGAGCATGGTTCCTCGTTTGGTGTCTTTGACCCGCCGACTCTGGCAGCTGACCAAGATCAAGATGCTTCCAACACCTGCAAAGTTTCATTACATCTTCAACCTGAGGGATCTGTCCAGAGTCTGGCAAGGCCTGCTCATCACCACTGCTGAGGTGGTCAACTGTGTCCAGGTGAAAAGATTTTAAGAAATGTGTCTATGTATGTTTTTAATTTTTTAAGGCAGTGGAATATGCTGCAGTAAAAAAAGGCACCCCAAAATCCAAATAATTAGGAAGTACCTTCTGTTTCTTTTTATGATATAGAAATGATTATTCAAACTTACTTGGATCTTGAACTGTAAATGAGCCTTAGTGACAGAACTATCAGAATCCTTACTTATTCAGAGAGACTTAAGATCCAGTGATTAGCTAGTTGATAAGAATAGGTTACACATCTTCGGTTTGGAACTATACTAAATTACAAAAATAAAATATGGAATATAAAAGTTAAAACTAATAATTATTTCTCAAGTAATGTCTATAACTACTATCAAACCTTTTCAGTGATCCCTTTTAGAAGCAAAAGTTCCTTCCCATCAGCGGGATTTGTCAGATCGGCTGTGCCCTTGTATTTGGCTATGCAGTAAAGTTAAATCGGACTATTTAACCCCTCAACACCTGAGCTTAGCTACAATTGTGAAAAAGAACTAATGAATAAAGACTAAAAAAAGGAAAACTTTACAAAAAAGAAGAATTTGGAACAAAACAAACTACAATTACATTTTAAGTGATAACAATGAGTTGAAAACAAGAAAAAGAATTATAAGAAAAATCCATAAGCTAAAGTGAATTCATACACAGGAATAACTTGGTTAAATCAATTAAATAAAAAGAAATTAAATCAATCTAGGTGTTAACTGGTGCTACTGGAATTATAGCAAAGTCTCCAGCAAAGAATCTCCTGGGAAATGAAAGGTCCATGTGTGAAGCATCTGTTTGGACTCCCCTGCTTCCTGTTTAGAATGAAGTGGTTAACACAGAAACATGTCCTCCCAGGTGTTGCTGGCTCTGTGGAAGCATGAGTGCAAACGTGTGATCGCTGATAGATTTACAATGCCTGATGACGTGGAGTGGTTCGACCAAGCCTTGGCTAAACTGGTGGAAGAAGGGCTGGGAGAAGAGTGCAAGAGTATCGTGGACTTTGGAGTAGAAACATACTTTGTTGACTTCTTACGAGATGCCCCTGAAGCTACAGGTACCATAGAGACAGGAAAATATCATAGAGGGAGACATCATAAGTGGTTTGATTGCCTCTTTGACTTTTGAAATCATCCTTTTCACATAAAACAACTCCTCACAGGAGAAGAGCCAGAAGACTCAGACTTTGATTTGCCCAAGGTGTACGAGTCGATTGAATCCTTTGAGAGTTTGAAGGAACGCCTCAACATGTTCCTTTGCCATTACAATGAGAGCATCCGGGGTACTGGCATGGACATGGTCTTCTTCCAGGATGCAATGATACACCTGATCAAGGTGAAGTCTCCCTCAGTTGTTGCTTATTACAGCTTGTCAAGAATGTATATTGGGCTTGTTTTACCCTTGTGCCACATGTGCATTTTTTGTTTTATGCTTGCAGGTGTCGAGAATAATCCGAACACCTGGAGGAAATGCCTTGTTGGTGGGTGTTGGGGGATCTGGCAAACAGACCCTAACTAGATTGGCCGCATTCATAGCTGGATACAAGATCTTCCAGATCACTCTCACACGGTAATGCTCCCATGCAGGAGAGGACGTCAAATTTCTGTATCAGATGTACAGTTTAAGAAAATACTTTGTTCAACTAAGTGCCAGAACTCAGCATGAATTACCTGCTACCTCAGGATGCTGAGTGAAGGAAAGTGAATCACACTGATATTTATGGAACGATGTCCTTGCAGCTTTGTCTTTTCTTAGGCTGAATTTTCCCACTGAGACTCTTTTGTAGTCAATTCATAAGAATAGGACCATTTTTCCATTAACAGCCTGATTTTTCTCTGCCTGTTCTTACCAGCACTGTCTGCCTCATTTTCCCTTTCTTACTTTGGCCTCTAACGTATTCTTCCAGCTTGTCAAATGTTTTTCCCCCTCAGTCCCTGTGTGCATTTGTGGCCATCTCATTTCCCATCGGCAAAGGGCCTAACAGATTTCCGTGCCTGCTATTAATATGAATGAGCCTTGTGTTTCTCCTCATGGCTTCACAGTCATCTCGAGAGATAACAGACATCTATTGTGTGTCTCTTTCCTTATTTTTCATCGGCTTGTTTTCTCTGTAACACACAAGTAGACAACCTGACCTTTAGTTCCACATTCAGCACGCTGAAGTCCTCTCCATTCACACAGATTCAACGTGACACTTCTTTAAACTTTGTCATTATTTTTGGATAAAAAAGCCCTTCTAAACTTCGGCATCTTGTTTTTTTTTGTTTTTTTTTGCCCTATATTTATTTTTTGTGTCTGAAAGTTTTACTTTTGAAAATTCCCTCTAGCCCTTAAAGGACTCCGGCTGCTTTGAGTGGAAGCAGTGACATATATGTCAAGCGTGTTTATGGAAATACACTCCCCTTTCTCAAATGAATGAAGAGGCAGCTCTTTACTTGTTTCTTAACTAACTTGACTGACTTTCCTTAAGCAGGCATATTCTGGCAGATGATACAAGACAAACTTGAGTCACCTTGCTCAGTTTCTGCTTGAATCTGGTTTGTTACAAAATGTTTTGCCACTTGTTATATTGTTATTGTCCTTTTATTTCAGGCAACTTCACACAATACGCACAAATTATCTGTATGCCACAGCATTACACTTTTACAAAGTCATTATTAACACAAAAAGGCGCAAAAGTAAAAAAAAGAAAAGAAGAATTTCAGTTGCTGCCTGAAAAGGAGTGGGAAGAAGAGAACTTCTTTAATCCCACCCCTTTTTCCATTGGTAGCCAAAACAGAGAAAAAGCTAATAAAATTACAATTCATACCATCTTTGCATAAATTCACCTAAACAAAACAAAAACAAAAGATGGCGACAAAGTGCATCAACTAATTATGAATAG
>JAVQJG010074916.1:0-11844 GCA_036024015.1 Craterocephalus amniculus | reverse complement strand
GGTGCTGCAGCGGCATTTAATGATGTGATTATATTAGTAAATATAGGCAGGAGGGGAAAGCTGAAAACCTGAGGTACTCCGAGCGATGTTGCAAATCTCGTGCAATGAGTCAAAGCTGCGGCAAAGTCAAAGCTGCGGCAAAGTCGCTGCGCTGGTGGTAGGGTGCCAGGCTCAAAGCGCCGCGTGTCCGCTCCTTGGCGCTTGCTCGCCGCTGCCGCGTGCGGTTGGTTTTGGGGTTGAGCTACCGCGTGGCTGTTTGTTGCCACGGCAGCCACGTGACGGTGCAATAACAACAGACAGGGGAGGGGGAGGGGATGCGCTGCTCTGTGCTGTGCGTTGCTCTCAGAGAATTTACTTTGATCTATCCGCATGCGCAGCAGTCAGTGCGTGCAGGAGAGGGGGCTTGAGTATCGATATTTTACATGGGAATCGTTTTATATCAATATTAGCGTTTGGTATCGATATTATTGATACTAGGATCGATACACCCACCTCTACCTCAAACCCATATTGCGGTGTCAGGAAACACTATTGTGAGACTCTTCAAGCACACGTAACCAGTTGTCAATATTGCACCCCTTTTACTCCCTCCATTGAGTACTCATGAACTATTGATAATATTCCCCACAACATCATAACTAATTTCTATATTGTAAGAGTTACCAATGATGTGTGCACATTGAGCTATGATGGAGGGGGGTCCTGATGAGATTACATCTACACTTAACTCATGGTGCAGCAAGGACAGTACCAGCAGAGCCCCAAAGCATGCTGGGAAATATTCCAGCACACCCGTCCGCAGGACCAATGGATCAACAGCTTTCTCTGGGCGGGTCGAGCCCCGGGCCAATCAGAAAACAGCACCACTGCATCAGGCGGACCTTTTAGTGTAGGATCCTTTAGGGCTATGCACCCGGTTGCCCCGCTGAAAACGGCCCGACGTCATAATCTGATGCCCTCGGCAAAATAAACAAACAGATATGCAGTAAATCAAATGTCTTCACTAAAAATGGCAACTTATAGTCGTGTTTTTGGCTGTAGCTCCCAGTCAGACAGCAAGAAACACATGGAATGTTATTAAAAATCATGGGACAATGCCATAAGTTGTCAGATGAAAGGAGGCGCTTGTGGTTAGCAGCAAAGCTAAACCAAGATCTACCAGGATAAAATCTGGACATCCACATTTGTGCGTTAAGTTATTTAAAAAGAACATGTTTCAAATAAAAAAAATCGTTTTGTGTATCGAATCGTGGGTCAAAAATCATGATACGAATCGAATCATGAGTTGGGGTATCGTTACAGTCCTAATAAAAATGTATAAAATAAATTGTGATTCCTTGATAAGTAATTTAGAAAATAATTCATCTGATGAGATATAAAGGAAAGTGGAGTGGTTGTTTTTATAAACAAAAGCAACAGCTGCTATGTTGGTGAGCAAACGTCTGTCTCAGACTGAGCAACATTTGATTTTATGGGTGATTTTAGGAGAAGGGTCCTAGAGGGGGCAAGGGAGTTCGCCCGACCTTCTTTAGTGTACATGTGCTTTGTAGACCATTTATGCTCGACGCAGATGACGGATACACAGACGCACAAAAAGTCCGTATTTTGTGTGTTTTCAGGCTCCTTGCACATCCGTCATTCGACACAGAAAACAGAGTAATACCACCGGAAACCGCAGTGGCAGTGTTTGGCATAGCTGAGCAGAAACAAACCAGAGAAGAAGAAGAGCAATGGGAAGAGGAAAAAACGTAGATAAAGAATGAAGACGGGAACAAAAAAATTAGAAGTTGCACAAGTTTTTGAGATAAGGCTGTAGAAGTGTTCAGGGTGTGTTGTTCATTAGAAACAACCTCACAGCAGCGCTTTAGTGCTGCCAACCGGCATCTGACACTAACGTTGTATCGCAGAGTAAACAATGAACTCAGCACTGCCCCCTAGTGCAGGTCAGTCGTAGCAACGCAAAAGACGAATGGAAGTATGAAGACAGCCATGCATGAAAACGTTTGGAACGGACGTCCACATTTACGGCCATCAGGGAGCAGAAATGGGCCTTTAGAGAAGGTGCTTGACTGTGTCTGGGGAGTCCTGTAATCTGGGAGTGGTGTGCTGTGGGAGTATGGAGTACAGGTCTACTGTACAATAGCTTTACATCATATCAGGGCCCGGTCCACATTGCCGGGGGTAATCAGCTTGGTTTCCGGTAAGGGTTGGACTCCATAACGGCTCCCTTCTGATACAGATTCTGTTTATAACATTCATGGACAGAATTACAAACCATAGTTGAGGTGTTGCGGAGGTCTGGTTTGGTCTCAGGATTGGGTCTCTGCTCTTCGCAGATGATGTAGTTCTATTAGCCTCATTAGGCCGTGATCTCTAACTTATCCTGGAGCAATTCACAGCTGATTGTGAAGCACCTAGAATCAGAATCTGAGACCATGTCCCTCAGCTGGAAAAGGGGTGTCATCTCCAGGTTGCCACATCAGCAGTGATGTGGACACTGCATCGCTCTTTTGCAGCTGAGCTGAAAGGAGAATCTCTGAATTTACCAGTCAGTCTACGTCCCTACACTCACCTATGATCATCAGCTGTGGATAGTGACCTAAAGATCAAGATTGTGATTACAAGCAGAGAAAATTAATCAGAACTTCCTCCTCAGTTTTGATCCTTTCATGCTGCATTGTTGTGTATGCAGGGACAGCCAGAGGAGGTATCCAAGCCTCCACTTGGTAGGCTTGCAGTTCTTTTAACAAGATCCATCCTGCACACAAATGAGAAATGGTGCCGTTGCTATTGCAAAGCCCCCCGTTCAGAGAAAAACTGTCACAGAAAGTTTAGAGCCTAGTTAGCATTAGCAGCATGTATGTGAAATCAATGAGTCATTTTTTCCAAATAAAAATACCTCTTTAACCACTTTATATTTTGTGTGAAAAAACTTTTTCTTAACAAGATCAAAATAAAAGCGGGTACAGTTTAATGTTGTATTTTTATCCTGAAGCTCTCTGGATTACTTCAGTTGGTTTTACGTTTTTTAGAGATGAAGGAAACTTGGGCCCTATCTCAATTCTCCCTCTTAGCCTTCGCCTTTAAACAGTGTGAAGAAAAGGGTTCATGTTTTCAGCACTATGGATTGAGACCCTTCTCTCTCTGTCTAACCTGAACCGTGTCAGGAGGCCGGTCGGCTCGTGGCTGTTTGCCATGAAGTCTGCATCAGAAAACCCTCAGCTGAAAGGGGTAGTCACCCCTACCCCCACCACGACCTTCCTCTCAGTCCAAAAGAGAATCCAGACACCCCTTCATCTCTCATGAACATGCAGAACGGAGGGGGAGGGCTGAAAGGAAGAATTGGGATTGGGCCTTGATTTGACATAGCTTGCACACATATTCCCAGCATCACAGCAGCACTGCTTTCATCTGAGGTTATTTCCAGACAGATGAATAAGTTTTGACACATGGATGATGTAATGCAGCTCAATGATGGTCAGGGAATCAATAATGTGCGGTTCTCACTTTTATCACAGGTATCTTTTGTAATTTTTGAAACCATTTAAGCTCTACATCTGCTTATTTTTTCTAAAGATTAGTCTAATAATTGAACAATTATTATTTGGCCAAAATAAAGAATGACTTGTCAAACACTGAGTTTTCTTCAACACCTGCAGACATGGTTCCCTGTTCTATCACTAGAGTCTGTCCGTTGGCATGGTCAGGGCTGTTCTTTTATTTAATAACATTTCTAAGTAAAAGTACAAGACGGTCAATTCCGCATTTTGTGTGAAAATGTTCTTACGCACAAAATAGGCACAGATCTGTGTGTAAGAACCGTAACTTTAACTGTAACTTTATTTCTAACGCACTTTAGAACAACAAAGTTGACACAAAGTGCTAACAATATAAGACATTTGAATAAACACAACAAAAGAATGAAAAAATAAAACACATCTAAAATATAATAAAATATGAATAAAATAAAATATCATGTCAAAAAAGTTAGCATCTTAAGCTGTGCCAAAGGGCAAAGTGAACAAGTGAGTTTTTAAAAGAGATTTAAAAATGTGTAAGGAGGAGGCCTGTCTAATGTGCACATAATTTTACCTGCTGCCACTGCAAAAGCCTGAAAGATTAATGAGGCCTCTGGGCTTCAGTAGCAGTTCATTTCAACAGTTTTCCTTTAATAGTCCAATTCTGTTTAGGCTTTGCTGCTAAAATGTTGCTAAAATTAATATTAATCACATGCTAATCAGATGAACAATAATGCCTTATGTTTACTTTGGCTCTGGGAAAACTAGAGTGCCATGATGCAAGAGCAAATATGTATGCATCAATTTAACGTTGCCTCTCAGCATTCTCTGATTAACTGTGTGATGGGCAAGGGGACCATACAGAGGCCAGCACATCAGGACAAGCCTAATGAGCTGTCGTTTCCGTAACCTTTGTTCCACAGTGTCAGATAAGCTAAATCAATATAAGTTAAAGGTGATAAAGAACAGGGTCACAGCACGGAGCGCACCCCCTCCCCCTCCCATTCTTTTGTTGTTGCACCTTCACACGGCTGCCACGGCACCAAACAACCACAAGGTAGCTCACCCCAAAAACCACCACATGCGACCACATGCGACCACGCGGCAGCGGCTCTCATACCACCAGCACAGCAGTTTTGCCGCAGCTCGGATTCATCACATGAGAATTGCAATTTCGCTGAGAGTGCCAGAGGTTTCCGCTTCCCCCAGAGTTCCCCTGCCTATTTTTTTATTGATTTAATCAGCTCACTAAATGCCGCTGCAGCACCGCTGCTGTCTGATTTATTTTCATATCCCACTCTGCTGGCAAATCCGCTGCTGTGACATCATTCAGATATCAGAGGTCCGAAAACGCTGATGACAACAAGACCTGTTTCACTATAAATATTATTTCATACAGTGCACTAACGTTACATTATTCATCAAGACATTATTTACAGAGACCTGGGCTGAAAGTTATAACCGGGGGTGAGATGGTTCTTCAGCTTACGCCGCATTTACAGGAAGACACGGCGGGGAACTGGGTGTTTCAAAGTAAAAGTAAAAATAGCCTATAGTGTTTTATTGTTGAAAGCGACCGGATCCACTTTGTTTTTCATCGACTGACTTCCTGCCTGAACGATCCCATCTGCTCTACATTGACGAGAACTCCAAGGTATCGCATGCCTCTAGTGCGAACACATTTTGAAGGGGGCTTGTGTGAAAGTGGGTGAGTGTTTTTTGTCTGTGCGGGAGGGGCTGCTCATTGTAATGTGACGTCACATTACAGGCAAACACACATTGGCCTGTTTTCTGGTGGCAATTCAAAAAAGGGGAAACACCGTAAAAGGAGATTATGACGCTGCCTGGCACTTCGTGTGTTTTCTCAACAGCAGGGAGACTCTGAACCATCATCAAAAAAATGAAAATGATGATTTTGATTCTCATCCCCTTTAAAGCTGTAGCAAATGATATAAAGTCAGAACAGTCCAGAAATGTCAGTAACCCTCAAATCAATAAAAGTAATGTAAAAAATGGAAAATAAAAGAGAGTACTGGCCACAAATTTTGAAGGAAAAAAAAGACCAAAGTGTTCCAGTGATTTGGAATTCTGGTCTTCTGGAAAAGAAGCTGTTAAGTTATTACGATATTCAGTCATTGATTTATTAAACTTCAGGTAGAAATGAGCTAAATGAGTGTATTTTTCTGTTTAGACAGATAAAATTATGTTTATTAGTCTCTCAAAACCCTGCTATTGCATTGTACATAAGCAACACTAACGCGCGCACACACACACGCACATTCTATAATGTGAGCTGTTGTTTTTAACATCCTTCTATAAATCTTCTTCCTATTTGGATGAATAAAAAACCCAGAATTAAATTTTTAATTATAACTAAGGATAAAGATGGTCTGTAGGTGGATATAGAACAGAGTGATTTCCCAAATATATAGTTAGATACGATCCCACTCTTAAGCCAGGACACCTGAGAAATGAACAAAATTAGCAATACATGGGTCAAGAGTACCCAACATGGTCACAAGTGAGAAAATACCTCCGACTCCCACTAACAATTTGTAGAGCAGTGAGGATTGTGCACAACAGTGATTTTTTTACCATGTAAACTAGATGCAAGATTTAAGAAGGGGTAAGAGACAGGTCTGTTGTCTCTTCGACAGTTATTTGATGGAGAAACCTTAATGTCAAAAATATATTCTTCCTCCTTATGACTTTTTCAGACACTTACAGCTCAGACACTATTTAGTATCATAAGGAATAGGAAAAACTATGTGCACTACCATCAAAACTGGGACAGTTTTTTATGTTGACTATTAGGGGAACTATCAACAAAAAATGTATTTCACTTATATACAAAATATTACAAGAGGAACAGATAGTTGACAGCCTAGATGTTAAAGCAAAGTAGGAATTGGAGATGAATATCATTATTTCAGATGAAGACTGGACAAAGTGATGTGAGGAGGGACATAAAATAACAAATAGCCCCATATGGAAAGAATAGGATTGGAAAGTATAATAAGGTTCTTTAAGACCCCTTTGGTAACTTCTAAATTTAGTGAGTCTTTGAATCTGTGTTGGAGGGGCTGTGGCTTGGTGGGAGACCACACACACAATTCTTTGGGACTGTGAAATATTGGCAAAACATTAAAAAGGACATCGAAAAATGTGTGAATGTAAACTCCCTTTGGTCTTTATACTTGGAATTTTACCAAAAGATATTGAAAATGTAAAAACAGTCTTGGTAGCAAAAGTCCTTCTCTTGATAGCTAGAAAAATGATAACGATGTCCTGGCTCAATCCCCAGTCTCCCACCGTAGCACAGTGGAAAAAAAAGATTTAAGGATGTTAATACCATGGAATTCATTACTGTGAAGTAAATCTAAAAACTGAAATATTCTTGGACCACTGGTCACATGTAAACTCCTATTTTACCAATTAATATGAAGAACATATGAGTGATGTGTAGCTGAATGTTTATGTATATATGTGGATATTAGTGTATTTGTCACAAGGTGAAAAGAGCAGGTGCTGCCACTAGCATGATTTTAGTGTGTTTTATTTGTCTTTGCATGTTTTTAATTGTTTTTACTCCAAGCTAGTGGGAGTTTTAATGAACTGATTGGCAGCACCTGCGGAAGGACTCCTCCACTGCCAAACCATTTAACCGGTGTGCTGGCAGCAGGAGCGAGGAAGGCACGGACAGAGACTCATGGCAGTGGGAGGGTGGTCGGCCACCCGCCGAGGGGGAGGATGATGATGATGATGATGGTGATGAAGGAAACATGATGCCGATGGTGGTGACGGGATGACGATGAGGGGGACAACGACGAGAGGAAGGCGCTACCCTATGGGAGTCAAGGCTGGCGGTGAGGAGAGATCCTGGACCCAGGCTGTCTGCCGCCGGGGGGCGCGGCTGCCGGGAGCCATTGACAATTTGACTGTTTTGTTCTACTGAATAAAATGAAGTTAAAGAAAAAAAAATTCCCTTCCTAATACACAGGGGGAAAAAAGTTCCCCACTCTTGTTTCAGGGTTACATCATCCTTTCTGTACATTGTCTCAACTGGAATGACGTCGCTGTTAAAACTTTTACAAGGCCTGAATTAAAAACAACCCTGTTACCTAAATGTGGGTTGTCATGAGCTAAAAATAGTAACAAGAGGAAACATGTAAGAATGCCTACTGAAACTAAGGAAAAAGAAGAGAGCTGAGGGACAGAAAGGAAGACAAGCAGGCAGTGTAGAGAGAGAATAGGATTGGAAACCAACCAGGGACCTGCTAACATCCCGAAACAAGCCGGATTAAAATGATATAAAGTGGATGAAATGTGAGAAGCCTGTGCATCGACGTGTGTGGAGATTTCCACCTGTTCAAAAAGCTCCACACTATTTCACTGCAACACTGCTCCCATCACTAGAATAGCTGTGCATCACTGAAACTGATCATTTAGAGAAGACAACACTGAGTTGTTCATAAAACTGAAGCTCGTCACCAAACTGTAAGAAAATGTGTTGAACCAGTCGACCACACCTGAGGACAGATGAGTGAGCAGCATTTATCATCTCCTTTGTGCTCATATGTTCTCCTTCCAGAAAGCTCTCTGCTGTATGACTCATATCTCAGATAGCAGCGATTCAGTTTCAGCAGATTAAACCAAGCACGACCAGCCAATAAACGGCTGAGAGGATGTCTCTGAACTGTCCCCCTAAGTGAGACAGCAACTACGGCTTTAGTTATGTTGCCACAGTAACAAAAGTCAAGACAAAGGATTTTTTTTGTATTTTCACACTTGCAATACCTAAGAAATCCCTGAAATCCAGCAGAGACCAGAAACAGTGCGATGTCAGACCAGCTTAAAGCCTATGTAAAGCAAAAAGCCCATCTACTAACAGTGTGATGTGCATTGGCCTCTAACTAGCCAAAAATGCTGCCTCGTTCACACATTTCGTTTAATGCTTCATTAAGATGATTAATAACTTTTTTTTATGTTTTCATGAACAGTGTGAATGTGATTTTACAAAGCAAGCTGCTCAGTTGCAGCTCATTTGTGCAGCACAGTCAGCAGACGTAGAACGGGATTTACTGAGACGTGTGTCATGATTTTAAAACATTGCTTTGTATACTTAGAAATATTTTTAAATCATTCAGAAAAATGCATTGAATTCTAAAGTAAGACTGACCCTGCAGCAGCATGTGGACATTGTCGATGTCCAGGGGGATGGACCCCCTCTCCACCAGATCATCGCTGGAGTACAACTCTGACGACATCCTGAGTCATCAAAGGCCTCCCAGCAGCATGGCAGTGCTCTGGAAGATACAGAAGAACATCAACATCAGTGTTAGCGCCATGAAGTGAAGCCTTGGAAACTAAAACCTCAGATAAACATCAGATGGCATTTTACAATCATAAAACCAAAACTGAGTCAAAATACAGAAACAGAAACAATGGGTTAAAATCTATCTACTTTCAGCAGCAATCACTTCCTATGATGTTATCAGTCTCCTGCAATGTTCGGGGGAATTTTGGCCCAGGCTTCAAACAGCTTTGCTTCAGCATTTCCACTGGGTCTTGTGTGTAAAAGGAGTTTACAGCTTTCATTCTGACAACGGTCACAGTCAGAAAACCTGAAAAGTGTGTATATCAGGAAATATCAATGTATAGCGCGTAAAGTTTTTTTATTAGCACTTTCACACAATATGCTTCACAGTAAGATATCACCAAAATATATAGTATAATAGATAAAATAGTCTGAAGAAACAAACATCCACATATACAAACTAAAAAACTGTGATAAAAGTCCATAGTCTGGTAAGTCTGTTGGAACAATCAGTAGCCTTTTTAGAGTTTGTTGTTTTTCTTTCCTCATTCTCCCCAAAGACCAAATTTCCCGTGTCCCACCTCCATTGAGGAGCTTAATGGAGGTTCAAGCCTCTTATCTCCTTAGATTGGCTCATCTACCACCAGGAGTCTGACCCTGCGGCATCCATCCCATTCCCTACCTTGATCGCGACCTTGCTCTGCATGATGCCACATCAGAGTCTGATTGCCAAATAAATCTCTACATCAGTTTATTTTGTTTTTCCCTTCTAATTAATCTGTCATGCAGGATCCAGTAGTCCCACCTTGGTTCCTCCAAAAAATGATTACGCAGAGTATTGTAGCACACCCTCCGCTTACCCACTGAGAATCCTGCAACAAAGAACCAAAGAAGGTTGACAGTGTAAGATTAAAGTTCTCATCACACTGGCTAAAGGATGAAAAAATGTTTTATCTGGTGGTTTATCCTCTGGATTAGAAAGAAATAGAAAATAGTGTTATTGTCCCAGCTGACGTGGCTGATGTGCAGGAACCTGCTGGCTGTTTTTCCTCCCATTGTACGAGTTAAAACACGTCTCAAAATCTAACTGATACAGAATAAGACAACTGTAAACAGGAAAAGCAAACTGAAAATAAATGCAGTATCTATTCTCATCCAGCAAGGACCTGCTGTGCTGACAGGAGACACTCGACTATCCGCTTGGGCCCTTACACAAGCAAAACGATCAGAAGAGTTCAGTTTTCATTAAACATGGTTATGTGCATTATGAACAAACAGCTCCAGCTGGTCTATCAGAAAAAAACATTGTTTCAGATGTTCCCCAGACAAACCTAAGATGTGTTCTTTTCATAGAGAAGCGTTCTCCCAGCATACCTTCCAAAAACACCAAGTTCAGTACTTCTTTAATTTAACTCTCAGGAAGTTTAACATTTAAGGTGAAAATTGACTCTGACATGTAGCTCATAGGTTTTGGCGTGACTATTTTGCAGTGTCCCCTTGGGGTGATGTTGCTGGAATATGAACTTTTGGAAAGATTAACAACAGTTTTGAATGTTTTCATGACGCCATGGGATGTGCTTAGTTTACTACGAACTGCTTCTGCATTGACATAATGACAGGGTAAATGTCCTTTGTTTTTTGCTCATTTGAGAATAAATTAATCTGATTTAAGGACCAGATAATCTCTGTCTTAAAGAGTAAAATCTTTCAACTGAAGGCGAGCTTCTAAATCACTAAACAGTAAAGTTGAGCATTACACAAAAACAGACCTTTTATCATCTAGAAATAAACAAAGCTTTCTGCATTGGTGTCCTTAAATCCTCACAGTAAGATGAGATATAGTATGACAGTTTAGCACTTGCATTATTCAAATACAGTTGAGTTGTATACGTCCAGCAAAACTTGTTCAGCAAACAAAAACAACCCAGTGAGAGTTAATGAACTTTTACTGAACAATAAAACACTGAGCGTTATATGAAGCGCTTTGGGTGTGGGGCTGTGTTTTGTCTTGTTCAGTCTCGCTCTGGGATTAGAGCAAGTGAACTGTGAGACATGTGAGACATTTAGAAGTCTCTCCAAACACATCAGTCCACACAAATCAGACTGTGGTCAGGCCAGGACTCCTGGCCTGACCAAAGACATCAGTATTGTCCTGGCCCAGGACGTCTTCCTCTGCTGATGGAAAGCTTGACTGACATGACGATTTAAGAGAAGCGACTGATGATACCCTGTGATAGACAGAAGAGAGCGAGGCTAAATGAAAATGGGGTGAAGTACTACCTAAATGTCAGACCAAATGTCAGAACAGGTCAAAATTCATGCAAATGAAAAACCTGCACTGCCAGAGGAATGAGATTTCCTACCAATCAACATTTAATTTATCAGATCCTGATGTACAGTATTGGAAAACATTATTGCAGATGAAATCTCAACTTAGTTTGAAATTTTTATTTAGAGCATGACACATAAAAAATGGGAAGGATATTGAATACGTTTTGGAAAGAAATGGTTCCATTTCAAAAGCTAAAGCTGTAAGAATTAGAGATGAAGATGAAGAGATGAAGAAAATTCATTTAAAAAACCTGTCTGTGCACATCCAGGATTTAAGACGCTACAACTTTATGCTTCATATTTCTGGCACACGTCATGTACAGGAAGGCTGCTACAGGCCCTGAGGGGCCACTGCAGCAGAAATCTGTCTGCATGATATACTGCAGAAACTTCATTAAAGCTGCAGTCTATTATAAACTATTATAAAAGTAACTTTTTGTCATATTTTATAAAACTGACACTATGTTCATACAGTAGTACATGAGACCAGTGATCTGTGAATAAAACAGGCTCCAGTAGTCCCTCCTGCCGCCTCTACAGAGATTTGCAGGAATCCACTGCGCCCGGTAAGAACAACCAATCAGAGCCAGATGAGTGTTTGATGGAGAGTCTGACATCTGTCAATCACTGCTGGCACGCGATGCGAACCGCCCCCTCCCTCTACTAGCAGTTAGCGGT
>JAVQJG010074907.1:0-11280 GCA_036024015.1 Craterocephalus amniculus | reverse complement strand
AGTACACCCTGGACAGGTCGCCAGTCTGTCGCAGGGCCAATGACTGTATATATATGACTGTAATAAAAACAGCTGCTCCAAGACATATTTTTTGTGGATCAAACATGTGTGCATGTGTTTAAAAAACACAAATAAAGAAGGAAAAAAAAAATTCCATAACCAAAACTTAATAACAACAACAGAAAAAAAGAATTTAATATTCTCATATTGCTCGTGGTTTAGTCATTGCAACACAAGGATTTCACTTGAATTTCAGATTTATAAATGATTCAGGCCCATGTCCAGGAAAAAGGAGCTGCTTGTTGGAAAGTCTTGCAAAAGATGCAGTCATGTTACACAATTATAATAAAAGCATCCAATGGGGAAACTGGTGAGAAATATATTTTGTGCTGCCCTGTGCATTGTTTGATTTTTGCAACAAAAAAAAAACAACCAATAATTTAGCAAGACATCTTGTATCTCTACAAAGATCTGCCAGAGTGAGAGATACAGTAAATGAGGATGTTGAGGGAAGGATCTGAAACATGTGAGGCGCTCAAAAACAGGATGAGAGCTCTTCTAGAAATGCAGAAGTCAGCACTACCATTCAGCTAATATGTGGGTCTAGGGGCATCTGTCACCGGACTGTTGAACAAATCAGGTGATTTAACGCACCGAGACGCAAATTCTTTTTTTAGTAACTGAAACTGTCAAATACCCAAGGCTCTTAGAGTTGCATCTCAAGGATTTCACTTAAATTTTGACAATTTAAGAAAGCTGTATTTCACATTTTGGGAACTTTGTCAATGCTTCAAGTCAAAATGTACTAACTTAGTAGATACACTTTGTATTCTGAGTCAGAATTAAAGTGTAAAAACATCCTTTCTTACCTTAAAGCGTCGAGCCAGGAACTTATTCTTCATTTCCAAAAAGTTGCCTTTATTCGCCTGCGACTTGAAAGGCTCGTTGACGATGGCAAACTGCGGATCGTTCTGGATGTCCTGCCATCGAGCGTAGCCATGTCTAGTACAAGGGTCAAGGCTTATGCAACACTTTAGGGCAAATATAAAGTGAAACGCCAAAGTGTCCAGCATCAGTCCTGCCATACATCATAAATACAGCATTTATGGATGTAAACATGTAAGCTTTATCTATTTATGCCCTGGGGGAGTTGTTATGAAAAATGTCTGTGTGCTTAGTCACTAAATTTTCAAGAGGTGATTAAAAACATAAATAAAAAATTTCATATTGGATTTAGGGCTGATGACAATCAGTTCTAGTAAACCATGAATACTGGAAGAAGTGGAAACAACAAGCTCAGACCTTAGTTTCAAGGTTTGTCCATCATGTTCACAGACAAATATACAAAGAAGAAGTTGGATGAAAATCACAAAATTAAAATATTTTTGTGGATTTAAAAACCAAAAATGGACAGGAAATCTGGCATTTTCAAATGAACTCACTGTGGGACCCAGTTTCTTATGCGGATGAAATGACGAAAACAATTAACAGAGACACTTTCTCAAACAATAACTTCTCAAAACAGCTTCTCATAATGTGACAAGAAGATACGCAGTGGATTCACACCTGCTCCCCAGCTGAAAGCTACAGCTAACAACTGGTTATCTTAGCACAAGGACTAGTACAAAAACTGAAAATGTGTATTTCTACAAGTGCAAAGAAGGCAGTTGTAGGCTACATAGCAAAGAGCTAAAAGCAAAAATCTAAACTGTTTTGACATCATGGATCCTTAGAAATGGGGATTTCAATACTTTCAATCAAAGCATTAAGCAAAGAATAATTTGCCAGTAGTTTTTAGTTAGGTAACAAGCTAACAGCAATCAGCTATGCGACAGTCAGGTCACGTTTTTTTTAGATGTTGTTTGTTTGTTTCCTTAGTAGCACTTCACTATTCCTAGTGCGTTTCCAAGCCTGGGTTTCATCCTAAACAGGCCTCAGCATTAGCTGGCCGGGTAATGAAAGCAGAGTTTTATATGAAAACTGCATGGCTTTGATTAGCATAATAGAGAGAACAACATGAACTAAATGACCCGCTACATCAGCCTGCAGCAGACAGCGCGCTGTTTACAGGACTCCGGCTGGCATGTTGACTTATTACGCCGGGCTTCTGTCGGCCCGTAGAAAAATAAACACTTGCGGGGTCGTCGCTCGGGCAACTGCTGTCAAGGATACATCACGATTCCCGCCAGCAGCCAGAAGTCATGTCGGCGGTGCCAGATCTCATTCATCTTCCCCGAGGAGATGGCAGCCCGCTCCTCATTCTGCCAAAGGGTGTGCAGCTCTGCGGGGTGAAACCAACACAAGGTAGATAAAAAAGGAAAAAAAGGCCGGTCTCAAAGTGCTTTGCTCGCTGAAATCTGGCTGCAGGTGTTTTCCACAGCACACCCACAGCTTTGATGAGTTTGTGATTAAACGAAAGATAAATTTGGCTTACTGCTGCTTTTGTAAAGAAGCTATGAAAGCAAAAGCAATGTTTTATTTGTTCATAGAAATAGAACGTTTTATGTTTAGTAAGCTTCCTGGTAAAATTTTGTTTTTTGTTATCCTTAACACATCGTTCTTCAAATCAGCTCATCTCTTTATTCCATGAGCAATAACAGAGGGTCAGCCTTTACTAGAAGTGAGTAAGATAAGACATTTTAAACACTCCTTCTGTTTTATGGGTGTTTCTGACCACAAGATTCCTTTAAATAGTCATCTCTGGAAGTATGATGATGTACCACTTTTCATGTTTCTTATGAAATTTCATTTAACCGAGAATAAATGACTACCTCTTTACACAAAGTTGCCTCATGCTCGCTTCTCTTTTTTGACTGCTGTCGTCTATTTCAGCTGAAACCACACACCTATACGGTCATCTGCTAAAAATACTGATTTACACTTTCGTTGGGAGCCAGAGACGATTGCAAGGTGTGCCGTTTACTTTTTGTTGTGTTAAAAGTGAATCATCGATGAAAAGTAAAATGTGCCTCTTTCCTCCATCATACAGGTTTATAATAGTCATAGTTGTGTTTTCATGCACTCGGAGCTGGTGCTCCTGATGATTCTTTGCTTTTATTACTTACAGATGTCACCTCATGTTTACCATTTTGTTCATTTGCAGCTACTGTACATTTTAATCTGACAGTGGTTGCTGGTGTTTTCCATCTTTTCTGTCTCTGTCCCCTTTTTGTTCACCACCCCTCCCTTTCTGTGCTCCCCTAATATGTAATTCAGCAATAACCAAATAAAAAAAATAAAGAACTAGAAGAACTCAGAGCGCAGATCTCTGCCAAGCCGCTGTAATTTTTTTTGCCAATGATTGTGGAAATTATTTTTGAGTCAGAAGCTCTGATGGCAAAGTGATCCCTATCTCCTCATAGTATGGAATCCTTTTAAAAATCCCTGGATCCTGGCGAAGATCTGGATCGCCCCCAAAATCTAATCACTAGCTTCTTTATTCTGTTTCTGAGATTTCCTGAAAATCTCATCAAACGTTGTTAGCAGACAAAACAACGCTGTCAAAAACATGAGCTCTGCCTTGGTGGAGGTAATAATACTTTAGTATCAAGGGAAGCGTTACATCCACAAAGCTTAATTTGCTTTATACTCATAAAGTCCCACCCCCCCAGCAAAAGAAATTTGATCATCACTTGAACAGACACATTGATTTGGCTTGAATGTGGCCGAAAGACAACAGAGGGTCTGAAAAGCCAGGAAAGGAAAACGAACCTGTGAAGCCACCGTCTGCGATGTTGAACATGAAGCGCGGCCGCTCGCTCGAAGGCTTCCCGTTCCCCCGGGCCGCTTCTTCCTTGGCTGGTTTTACTTCTTTCCCAGTATCCTTTTCACCCCTGAGCTCTTCTGTTATCAACACAGATAACAAATGTTGGAATCGGGTTTTAATTTATTTCTTTGAACACAGATTTTTTAAAGGAAGCGCGCTATCACAGCGCCAAATAGGATATGATGAGCACCTTTCTTCACATCAACAGCCTCGGCCTTATCCTTTGCTTCTGATGCTTCAGCTGTTGTACGAGTCTCGTCTCGCTTTTCTTTTTCCTTCTCCTCCACAGCCTTATCTCCGTCTGCAAAAAACAAACACATTTGAGTCGCACAGAGCTCTTTTATAAGTTGCAAATCTTTTTCCTCTTACCTGATTTCTCTTTTTTGACCTCTGAATCTTGCTTAGATGCGTGTTTTGCCTCCTCTTTACTTTCCTCTTGTACTTTTTTCTCTTCCGTCGCAGCAGCTGGAGCATCACTTGTTTCTTTCCCGCCGTCCTCTTTCACGTCGCTCTCCTCTTTGTCTTCAGCTTTTTGACCCAGAGATGCACTTTGTGACGTTTCTTTTGTCAAAGAAGAAAGCTAGAGGACACAGCAGTGAACCATCACTTTTTGTATGGTGTAACATCATCCTCACCTCCTTTTTGCAGACTGCAGAAAATCAGATTTATGTGGTTTACGGCATTTATAGCTTTTTGCATATACACCTCGTATGTTTTATACCTAAGTTTTAGGTGGGCATACTCCAGTCCGTGCTGCGGTAGCATCTTTCTGCTTCCTTCTCCTGCCGGCAGCCACTACTTTTATTTTTACATTGTATGACAATAACAGTATAATTACACTCAAAGCTTGCTGTGCAATTACGATGTCATGTTTGATTTCCAGACCATCTGTAAAAGTAAGCTGAAGCCTGACAGGGAGAAAAATTTAGTCTGAGATGCCTTGCAAACATTTTTAAAAAAATAATGAAACACTCAATTTACATAGAAAAATTTGCAGCTGTAAGAAGTTCGAATAAAATATTTAAAATATTTTGTTTTCAAACCCCACCTCTTCCGTGTCTCCAGTCTTGTTGCCGTCCACTTCTTTAGCTTTATCCTTCACCTTTGCTTTCTCTCTTTCCAGCGAGGCTTCAGCTTCCTCCTTGTCCTCCTTATCCCCCTCTTTCCCGTTCTTTTCCAGCTTCTCTATTGGAGCAGGGGTGGCTGCATGTTTTCACACAAACAAAAACACATTGCACATTACAGTAGATCAACTCCAACTGTACAGCAGCTTAGCTGAGGGCCCTCTTCCTGCGGAGCGCCCCCTGCTGGATCCGCAGCGAGCTCGGGCGGTTACCTGGCTTTGAGGTGCATGGTGTGTTGTTGTAGCTTGCATCTGGGGTGGGCGTGGAGGTCTTTACAGCAGGAGAGGAGGCCCTGGAGGAGGATTTGTCAACGCTTAGCTCAGGTTTAAGCTCTGGAAGGCTCCAACGCCCATTGATGTGCTCAAACTCCTGGACCTGGACACAAAACAGGAAACACTGAGCCGGGAAGAAGAAAAAAAAGAGGTAAGAAAGAAAAAAGTTGGCACATGTTGGCTTTATCTACTACCATTTCTTTTTAAACACACCACCCAGATGCCCCGTTGGCCTCGCAGATCATCCAACATTCCCCATGGCAAAGATCGTAGATCAGGATGTCTGCACGTTTAAACACGTCGGACCCAAACGTGGGTGGAAGATGTTTGGATAAAATAGAATAAACTGGCAAACTGTACGCGGCAGCAATCCAAGCACCTTTAAGGATGAACATGAAGACTACTGACAATCTATTTAAGATCTAATGACTTCACAAAGAGCTGCAAATGCCCTGTCTACACAAAATATAACTTTAACTTCTCATGATTTTAACGGGGAAAAAACGAATTCCTGCTTGCTGTATGGCTGACCTAACCCATTTTATCACACTTACATGATCATAATTGTACCTGCGTCAATGCTGCAGCCAAGAAAACATGGTCGTTTGCAAGTGAGGGGTCGACGGCATGATACTGAATCCCTGGATGTGTTAATCAGCGTGCACAATAAAGACGAGTGCTGCATGCATTTACTAGAAAGTGCTTTGTGAATTTCTTTCTGCTGTTGTGTGGGAAAACATCTAAATTAAGCAGTCACTACTATCTGACACTTCATCAAAGCAAGAATGTAACAGTTACTGCCATCTAGTGGGCTGGTTGGAGATAGTAACGACCTAAGTCACTGTCGACCCAATGCTAAGCAACAAATCACTGCAGGGTATTGGTTGGTGAAATTATCTGTGGAGGAAAAAGCAAACAACCTGGTTTCAGTGAAGAGCTTTGAGATTTTTCCATTTGGGAAAACCACACGAATGTTTGTTCTTGTGTTCTGCATTCATCTGTCTTGAAACCTAACATATGCGCACACACTGTTGCCTGGTGCTGCATTACATAAGTATGATCCCCAGTTTTTTAAATGTGCATTATCAAATCTCTCACAAACCAACATCCATGTTGTAAATACTTCCATTTGATCTTCTTCAGACTCTGAAAAGTAGCTACTCGTCTAATATAGCAGGACCAAATAGATAATACAAACAGTTTATGTTGTAAAAACTTTAATAAAAACAATATTTTCCCCTTCAGAAATCTTTCTTAGTATTACACACTGCAACTGCAATTGCATGTAATAGGGTTTTCTCACATCGGTTTGCAATACCTGATGATAAACACACATGGATTTCTCAAATTACGCACGGCTGCATCTCGTGTCATTTTTTGGTACACGTCAAATCTCTCCTGAAAGACCCCGTCTGCTCCAGTTGGTCAGCTGATTGCTTAAAACTGGCAAACAGCTTCTCTTTTAGCCAGACTAGGAACTAGGAAAACATTATGCAACTGTGTCACATGATATTGTAAGTAAGGAAAACAACAAATAAGGACTTCATGCTGGTTAAAAGTATCTTGTTTTGAAGCAAAAAAGAGGTGTAAGACATTGTAAGTCTGTTTTAAACAGAGAGTTCCCCAAGAACTGAACCTCACTCCTGTCACAACTCGCTTCATTTACCCCGTTTTCTCCATCTGGGGAACTCCAACAGCTTGTTTCTGACCTTTTTCTTGACGAGTGACATGACACCAATGCGGGTGAGAACCGGCTGGCGACACAAGCCCTCCCTCGGGACGCCGTCGGCGAATGTCTCGGCCCCGTCGGCGACCGGCTCGCACAGGTGACGCATGAAGAGAGACACGTACGCTCTGGTGAGGGAGCAGACAGATGCAGCTGAAGGCAGCGGGCTCTGAGGACATCTAACACCCTCGTCACTCGTTCACTTACTTGAATTCTTTCTCGGTTTTGCCCCTGAGATCTCTAACGAGCCACTGAGAGGAAAAAGCATCCTGAGACGGCATCCCCCACCGCATCACTGCGTTCAGGAAGGCTTTGCGCTGCCGTGTGTTAAAGCCCAGAACCTGTCGAAGAAAATTGCAGTATATCATAGATCCTCGCTGTGAGAGGTTGAAACTGCACCAATCTTTTGAAATATACCCACAAATTATTGTTACTATGGTAGGTCTTGTGGATATTCCTATAAATATTTGTATATTTATCAAACCTCCCATGATCAGACTGCCTGAAAATACTAAAAAAGAAAAAAACTTGAACCACGCAGGCTATTATAATCCCATCCAACACTATCTAGATGATTGATAAAGCTTGGAAGGTTCTTGGTTTTTGGAGATACAAAAGCTTGGCTTCCAGCTCCAATGTAAGATAGCATTTTTTTTAATTAGATTGTTAAAATAATATCCAGGAATGCCAATTTTGCTTTGAATAAAAGCTGACATATTTCAGTGATATCACAGTTAAATAAATAAGTCGGAGCAGGACGGGTTCCAGAGGCGTACAGACCTCAAGGTTGCCTCCCACACGGGCCAGAAGAGGAGGAAGAGGTTTGTCCTTCTCGTTCCTCAGCTGGCGACGGGACTGCCTTCGACCTTCCAGCACAAAACAGGACGTAAGAATTCACAGAAGAATTTTAAATGTGGCTTAATCAATATGGTATCGGGGTTCTGGCAAGATGTGAAGCGGCTTGGGCAACATAGAGAGAGAGACTTCTGATATGCTTGAAGGATTTTAGATTAGCTTGAAAGTTTAATTCAACCCTGACCTAAAAACATGTTTGATAACCTTTTATCATTCATTGGCAGCTCTTGCCAATTTCAATCAATCAATGTTTAATTCTAGAGCACCGTCCTACAACACTGAAGTTGACCAAAGTGCTTTAAATAAAAAGATGAAAAAGTGTAAAAACACACAACACAATAGAACAATGCTAAAATATGTAAAAACAAATAAAACAATGAAACAACAATACTAAAATGTAAACTTTGTAAATTTAAACTTTTTAGTAAATTTGGCACTAATTTTTACCTTTTTTCAAACCTACCTTCTGGCCGGTCATCAAAGTCTTCATCCTCCTCCTCGGAGCCCACAGAATACTCGGACTGGTTATCTGAAATGTCAGCATGCCACTCTGAAACAGCACACGGTGCTCCGTCAATAGGCCAGGCCCATTCACTTCCACTGTGCAAATAATAACTCAAACAACAGACTTGGAACAGAAAAACATTTCAACAAAAAAATACTTTGATGTCCGTTTTTTAGGATTATCTTAAAGAAGAATCTGATCTTTTAAAAACAAGCAGTAGTTGCAGCAGTTTACTGGATCCCAAAGCAGCTCCTACCTTGGTCTTCCTGAGCTGCGTCATTGTAGTTGACGGGCTTGCGGTTCCTCTTGCCTTTACCCAGTTTGCTGGCCAAGTCTTCTTGTTGCTGCTCGTAGTGATGCCGCAACAGCTTCTCCCAATAATCCGGATCCACGTTCTCCTCCTGTTTGATGATCTCGCGCTCGATCTCCTCGATCTGCAGCAACAGGTGCACATGCAGGTTGGAAAAGAAGAAAAATGACTCATCATCGTCTTTAATCATGATTATATCTTTAAGTGAGAGATCAAGGACAGCAAGAGTGTGTAATAAGAGAATTTGTCTGTGAAGCATGTAAATAAATAAAAATAAACACAAATTTTGGTATTCTAACGTCTCCTTTCTGTGTCTCACCTTGTCCTCCTCTCGGACCATGTACTGGGCCACTTTGAAGGAGCTGAGGTACTCGTTCATGTTCTGGACGTCTGAGTCATCTGTGGCGTCCTGGCTTCGGTCCAGCAGTCTTTCTATGGCAGTGCTGTCATAATGGATGACGTTGCCCTCGTCCTCGACTTTATCCCCCGTGCTGTTCTTCATTCCTAACAAATGTGGAATTTTTAAAAAGAAGGCTATTTGTCCGTTCTACCAAACCGCTCTGAGAAATGAAAGCCGACACAGCCCTCTGGATTAGCCTGAGCAGGATGAAAGGATGTGAGGCAGCCAGATATTAGGGCCGGGACGATATGCTTTTCCTTCCGATTCTTTACAATTTTTTGGGTGCCAATTCAGTATAAATTGTGATTCTCAGGATTCTTCGATACAGCAGATTTTTGTGGAGAAAAATGAAAAAATTGACAAAAATAATTGTTTTGCTATTTTTTTCCAAAAAATAAATAAAAACGATAATGAAATGAAATTAAAAAAAAACAACAATTTTTTTATAAATTTTTGCATTCATGTAAAAAAAGATTGATTTTTTAACAAAAAAATATTTGAAAAATTGTGAACTAAAAATTCCAATATTTGATTTTTTCACAAAAAAAAATCAATTTTAATATTCTGAAATAAAAAATCCCAATATTCGACTTTTTCGATTCAATTTTCCCACCCCTACCAGACAAATTCTGTTTTATCTGATGAAACGAGTAAAAACTTGAAATTTCCAGGGTGAACAGTAACTGCAGTCACCTTCTCCCTCATCCTTGAAGAGCTCCTCTGTCCCAAACTTCAGGATATCATCCAGCTCCTGCTTGGTCATGGAGCCGGCCTTGGACCCCAAACCCGGCCGGACCACCAGGTGGGTCAGCATCATCTTCCTCTTGGCGACTTGAGTGATACGCTCTTCCACGCTGGCTCGCGTCACAAAGCGATAGATCATCACCTTGTTGGCCTGTCCGATACGGTGAGCTCGACTGAACGCCTGCGTGGATGGAGGGGGTATGGGCATTTTAACTCTTACAAAATTAAACTTCAGAAACCAGTTTTTTTTTTTCCGAACCAAAGCCAGCCGATCAGCACCTGTATGTCGTTGTGAGGGTTCCAATCCGAGTCGAAGATGATGACGGTGTCTGCTGTGGCCAAATTGATGCCTAAACCTCCTGCTCTGGTGGAGAGCAAGAAGCAAAACTGGCAAGCACCAGGAGCTGGAGGCAGAAAGAAACCAAGTCAGAGAAAAGAGGACAAACAGATTCAGGCCAGATGCTTTCATCTTTTTAAAGACCTTTTTTGCATCGCTTTAACTAAAAAGATTAAGATCGTGACGACAAAACAAAGAGATTAAGTGGAATCTTTACATCTTTCTATATCAGCGTATTAATTAATACTGATAAGAGAGTTGAAGTGACCTTGAGTGGCCTTTTAAAACAAGTTATTCCTTTTTCTAGAGATAATTATCATATCTGTGTGACAGCTAGCACTGCTAGGAGAGAGAAAAGAAAAAATAGGTAAAGAAAGCAGGCGTGTTAAGTGATAATTAATCAATCATTTTAAATCATTATTAAAAACAAAACTCTTCTCACTGGCTTTTAGTCCTGCATGAGTATTCCGTTTGGCTTTTAGTGTTGTTTTATTGTGCTTTTGTTTCTATTGATATGATTTTATTGTAGTTTATTTACCCTTTAGTGCTGTTTTATTTTTATTTTTTTATTAGATATGTGTTTATTTTATTGACTTATTGATCTTATGTATTTGGTTCTGTACAGCACTTTGGTCAACTGGGGTTGTTTTAAATGTGCTTTATAAAAAAACTTGACTAGACTTGAATCGATGATCGATTAATCGACCGTTAAGATGCTAATCAATTAAATGATTTTTTAATCGATTAATCGAATGCATCTTTGAACTGGTGCTGAAGTTGTATATCAGTGCTCATTTTTGAATGAATCCCATTTAACTACCACAAGAGTTCCATCTTCTAATAAATATCTAAATAATGAAACACACTACTTTCACTCTACTTTCACTTCATTTAAAAATAGGCTATAAGCTTTGAATTTTAATATAGAATTATTAATGATTAATCGATAATTGAACATTAAGTTTCCTGATAACCAATTAGGACAATTTCATCAAATGCCCGTCCCTACTGTCTGCAAAAACACCACATCACATGCATGGCAAAACCTGACTCCTATATCACCGTTGAAACGGTCGATGGCCTCTTGTCTCAGCGCTCCTGTGATGCCTCCATCAATTCTCTCATACTTGTAGCCCTCATAGTCCAAAAAATCCTCCAGCAAGTCCAGCATTTTAGTCATCTTCAACCAGATCAGACATAGACAGAGAGAGAGAGACAGAGAGAGAGAGCGAGAGAGCGAG